>JALPQI010019782.1:0-21516 GCA_025490895.1 Thaumatotibia leucotreta | reverse complement strand
CCACCTTCCAGCCTACCAATTATTATCAATATCACAGATATAATCCAAATGTACAATTTTTTTTGAAAAATGCTCATTAAATGAGTAGGTACTAGGAAAAACATGAAATATATTTATACACTTCAAAATCGACATAAAGATATCTAACATGTTAATTTAGGTTTACATAGGTAAAGATTGGCTATCCGCAGACCATCACTGTATTATGTATATTAGTAAATTAAGTCACTATTAAGTTGTTAACTTGTTTAAATTGAGTACTGAATCCTACTCTAAATACATTTGCATGCTGTATGAAGACAGCTGGAAAAGGTGGAACTATATCTAACATAATATTAAGACATGTAACTAACCCTTTTTCTGCTAATAAATATATCTTATCTTATCTTGTATATTTCAGCTAGAACAATTAGCCCAGAAAAAAGATAAGCGGGTCCGCTCCCGCCTATACACAGCGGTAGCCCCGTATTCAGGGCGCTGGGTTCCCATCCTGAGTCGTCCGCGGGCTGCGTTGTCCGCTCCCTGCACCGACGAGCCGAGGCTGCCGCTGAAGCCGGGAGACGTTATTAGAGCTACGAGGCAGAGGAAGTGAGTTCAGCTTATATCCGTTCACAGTTGGACATTGGACTCTCCTATTGGACGCTCCTGGTGGACGCTTTAGGAGCAAGGATCGGACAAACGTCATTTCAAAAACATAACCCTATGTTTTCAAAATGACGGGCATTTGTCCGATCCTTGATTAGGAGGTAAATGCTCATAATCGCCACGCTGGGCAAGCGGATTGGCGACCAGTGTCCACTATTATGAGGCTGCTGCCCGTAATTAAACTTCGATAAATAAAAGGTCAGTGACACTTCTTTGGCTCTTACGACACCCGCAGGAAGAGGTGGAGTGGTGACTAGTGATCGTTATCAACGTGCACTTTCCGTGGCAATGGCGATGGTTGACAGAAAAAGTAGCAAATGTGAAAATGCTATTTTGTTCTACTCGTACTCTAATGTCATTAATTTATGACACATAGTACTTTGGATGACATTTTGCGAAGTCTTTATTTTAATCAAAATGAATATTCAAGTGGAGTAGGCTCAGTGTTATATAATGCATTTTTCAATGTGACGTGAACGTTTGACAGCCGAATCTGTTTAATACATTTTAGTCGTTTACTTGTTTTATTAGTGTTATTTGAATACGTGATTAAAATATGTGTAGGTAATTAATTATCATAATTATAAGTATAATAATTTTAAAATACCTGTGTATTATTTGATTTTTCTGCCAACCATACTTTGCCACCAATACTGCACGTTGTTAACGATCACTAGTGGTGACAAATGTATTCTTACTGCTGTCCGCAAATTGGTATTATACATGCCACAAAACTCTAGCGACTGAGGTCCTAATACCATCTCCGTTACACTTGTCAGCGACAGAGTGAAAGAGATCTGTCTCCTAAGTCGTACGGCGGTCGTACTGGGTTCCCATACTGAGTCGTCCGCGGGCTGCGTTGTCCGCTCCCTGCACCGACGAGCCGAGGCTGCCGCTGAAGCCGGGAGACGTTATTAGAGCTACGAGGCAGAGGAAGTGAGTTCAGCCTATATCCGTTCACTGTTGGACATTGGACTCTCCTATTGGACGCTCCTGGTGGACGCTTTAAGAGCAAGGATCGGACAAACGTCCGTCATTTCAAAAACATAACCCTATGCTTTCAAAATGACGGGGATTTGTCCGAGCCTTGATTAGGAGGTAAATGCTCATAATCACCACGCTGGGCAAGCGTAAATGTAAATGTTATAAACTATAAATATTTATGTAATGTAACAAATATAATTGGTGTAAGGGCGATTGTGCACCACAATGAATTTTACTGTCCGGCAGACCGAGTTTTCATGGTCCGATATGGCATGAAAAAAACGCATGATTGGCTTGTGCACTTGTCCGTCTTTTTACTCAGAGGTACGGCATAGTAGCATGAAAAAAAACGGTTGATTGGCTTGTAAAATCGGGCTATCGGGGACGGTAAAAGTCAGTGCAATTCCGGACGCAGTGCACAAGCATTAACACGTTTTTAATAGCTGTCATCTCGGATCGGAAAAATACTGTCCGGAATGGGGAAAAGTAAAATGTCGGACGGTAAAATTACGTATAGTGCACAAGCTACTATATACATTTAATGGCGTGGCATATCGGACCGTAAAAAACCGGACTACCGGACGGTAAAAGTCAGTGTAGTGCACAAACGCCCTAAGCCGTTTTTGTGTAATAAATAAATAATAAATTAATTTATTTCGCAGACATTGGTTGTTCGGTTCGTTGGAAGACAGCAGCGGTCGCGGCGCTCGCGGCTGGTTCCCCCGCGCCGCCGCCGTGCCCACCGACCACCCGGTGCCACCGCACCAGCGTACACAACACGAGAAGGTACACTGAGGCCAGTGCTGATCAATACTAGTGATTATTGTACGCTCACATCTTATAACTGACGTGTAACTCGAACATATATTATCGACTACGAGTCCAAATATATCGAGAAATATAACGATATTTTAATACACTGACACCTTCGCCACACTTATTTTATTACATTATGTATTCTATGGCAATGAAATAACACTATGAAAACGGATAAACTCGCGTATATTAACTAATGTTAACTTCATTCCGACGTTTCGAACAGGGTTCGTGGTCTGCAGATGCGGTTTTCATAGTTTTATTTCATATGTAATCCTCGCGCTAACCGAAGAAAATATCAAATCAATAATATTATTTAAAATTCAGAATGCATCAAACAAGACAAGATGGCCACCACGATTTGAAAAAATCATAATTTCAAACATCACTCTAATTAAAACATAAATGAAGTAACAGTTGTTACTATTTTACAATTTTCGCTAAAGACCTGCTCGAGAAAATTTTAGGAAATAAAACATCGTAAATACTTACGAATACACATCACATCACATATTATATAATAGTACATTACGCCACAAGTGCGAAAAACATGAAATTCGAAACGAGTGACGATGTTTTAAAACACGACCGATAGGAAGTGTCTTAAATCGACACGAGTTTCGTTTTTGCACGTGTCTCGTACGACGTTTTTTAATACAGATGGCCCTCCGAAGTTTTGGACCTGACGTAAAATGACACACTTCTCGCACTAGAGCCTAAAAAAGGCACCATCTGTACTAAAAAACAATTTTTAACCCAAACTACAATAGTTAGTCAAAGTCTAATAAATTCTTTATTCAAATTGGAATAGCAACAAACTTTTGAATGGTCTAAGTTACACATAAAATAAAAATTACTTCAGGTTCTAACTCTACACCACTAACCCGAGAAGAACCGGTAAGAAACTTGGTGGGACTTGCTTTTTGCAAATAATCATAGTGAGCGCTATGATAAGAATCGTAGTGCAAACGTTTTATGTTATTTCTTGATTGACGAAAAAAAAAGTGTCGATTGTAGACAGTAACTGACAGACTAGTTAAAAAAAAATCATAATACTGTAGGTAACGAACGCATTATAAATAAATGTAATTAAGGCCCTACCTATATTTTTGTATACAGGGTGTTTTTTATATCATTAGCCATATTGCAATATGTGTTGGGTAAAGGCGTAAAAAAATATTTGGTAAAACAAAAATAATTCATTTTTCATTATTCTTTTTGTTATAGATTTTTTTTTTAATCTCATTATCTACCGAATGTTTGGTCACTATGATCACTTGTTTACTTTGCGTACTGCCCCACCAATCCCACCATCTCATAACTGCCAAATCAGATTGGAAAGGGTGTTTGAGTTTGTAACTTTAATTAACCCGCATAAGGTAACTAATTCAATGCGTTATAACGTACGTAACAAGTTTCCTACGCGTGGTGGGGAATGGAGGTGGAGCTTAACTTGCACGTAAATCCCACGAGATAGCATTATCAGTCTATCGCATACAGTATTAATAATGAGGGTATTTTGAGTTGCGCGCCGGTCTGAGGGTAGTTTGATTCGAGCGCGGTCACGCAAGCGCACTCCTTCTTTGTTTACAGAGTGCTGTACAAATGGCACATGGCATCTTGCGATCAGCCGAGCCAGCATAATTTGACCTCAAGAACGGAGTAACTTAAATGTTCCGTCATACAAACGCGTACTGGTTTACCTCAGATATCGATTCTAATGCACTCTCTAAGCAAATTGAATTGTTGATGACGACGAGCAGGTACAGGTGCATACCTACCTGTACCTGCTCGCTTGGGCAGTTTTAATCAAATAACAATCGTGTGTGCATGTAGTTAGGACATTTTATTCATTGTTTAGTGCCGATGGTGGGGTGAGTGACGTCGGCTGATCGGTGCTTGTGATGAACTCCTGATTGGCTAAGAGTTGACTACTCAAACCTGCTACCCTTTTGTCTGCCATCGAATCGCACGGATTGAAACAAACTTGCCTAGTGACCACAAATTATGTTTTTGCCGGATAAAAAACGGGAAAAAAAACTAAAAAAAGTGTCACTTTTTGTTTCAAAAATGTTGTGTACTGGTGATCGCGAATGACATATCCAAATTTGGCTAACGACATAACAAACACCCTGTATATGGTAAGGAATAAACTTATCAATAACCTAAAATGTTTATATAGACAATTGTTGAGCATAGCTATTATTGCAAAAGATAAAACTTAAAAGCAATGAAAACAAATACTTATGTAATAAAATCTTTTTGAATAAAGATTGGGCCACACTGGTTGTGTACTTAGTGCTTCCTAGTGTGGGTATGTGTGTACGCATTGTATCGTATGAAATATCATAGTCGAAGACAAACCACTGGCGTACTACGCACGCAACCGGTGAGGCTCGGGCTTTAATATTATATTTTAATTACTTCTTCTGTATAAGACTTATTATTCTTATAGTATGACATTATGTTGTTGGCAAATTTGAAAAATGTGGGCGTGAATTGTTGAATATACTACTTTTAGTAACAAGACTAGTTTGCCAAACTTGCAGTATAATAATATTATTTTCTCAAACATGCAATGAAATATTGTGTTTACGTTCCTTAAAATAGACTCGGAAGTATCGCTTTTAGGGTGCAGTAACTCACTGGGATTGAAATGGAATTTCATAACACTTTTCAAGGCCTGCAAAGTAACTTTTTTTTAATTTCGACAACATTGTCATTATTTTTTATTTATTTCTTTGTATGTTTGAGAAAAGCACTATACATGCCTCGGCGTGAAAATGGATTCCCGGCCTCGTTACCTATCCGACCTATATACCAACTTGGCCGGAAATCCTCATTTTCCCGGCCTCTGATGTAATGTACTATTATATCACCATCTAATTTAACAGCCGGCAATGCGTGGTTTTACGGTATGTTTTATATTCGCACAAAGATCGAGTCAAATTCAAAGTCCTATTTTGTTGTACTTAGAAAAGTATATTATTATACTGTACATTGTATTGTAAGTACACCAATAGAATATTAACTGTATCGAAATTCATTCCCAAATGGCCGCTATAATTTCTCAACCTCGTAATCTGCAACACTCACTCGATGGTGCATTCCAAGGGAATGTCGGGTACGTGACACCGTTCTCGCGTAATTTTTGGTGTATCTTAATTTTGTAACTAGTTGTTTGTATTTATAGAGAACTCTTGCACTTTCCATATATTCATAAGCAATGAGCGGAATTTTCATAGGGATTGACCGAACTATTTTATCGACTTATCGATGTTAAGGAATAATCCATTACCAACTGAAAGATTATTCTGTAACATTTGACCTCTTCGCTAAGTGGGTCAATCACTTTTTTTATGTTGTTATTCTGTCACATCACCCAGGGGACAACAGTGTGATAGTTTGCTAGGGGAAAGTGTCCTACATTGTCTACTATCGTGATTAGTGGGTGACCCTCCTTGGAAGGGCCCCATAACTGTCAAAAAATACAAAGTTTTGTCAATTTTAATGCCATTAAACTGTGAATTTAAGGGTGACCCAGGAGAACGTAACCATGGCAACGAGTGACATAAAAAAAGTGATTGACCCAAGTAACTTGAACTTCGATATTAAAATAAATCATGACAGCGTCACATATGCTATTAAAAATGCTTTATCAAAAGCTTGAATGATTTGAAGCTTGATTTGTATTAAAAATAAAAAATAAATAAATAAAAATAAATGTCACTCAAGTTTTCATAAGTGATAGTTTGTGAGCACATGCGATGGCAATATAAAAGTGTTGATGCCTGACATGATTTATTTTAATATCGAAATGTAAGTTACTTACAAAAGAGGTCAAATGCTATAGAATAGTCTTTTGAGTTAGTAATGGGGTATTCCGTAACATCGATAAGCTGATAAAATAGTTTAGTCAATTTTGACAGTTCGATTTTTGCTATGAAAATTCCGCTCCTTGTTTATAAGGCAGCTGTCATAGTCTTCACGTTCCCGATAAAGTGTACTTGCGTGGAATGCACCTGATGGAAAAAAAAACGGCTGTATTTAGAAAGAAAGGCGACATTTCCGTGAATTTATTTGTGTAGGTAGATACGAGATTGAATTATTTTAGCGACGATGTGTAACACCTATAGATATACCAATCGTCTCAGTAGCATCTAAAAATGTAAACAAACCTAAAAACTTGCATTATTCCATAATCACCATACCTCGATATTTTTCTAGCAGGAACTAGAGATTGACAAAATTAAACATCGACATAACTGTTATCGATAAGTCTTATAGAAGTAGATAAATAAATGTAATAAAAAATAATTTAACGTAGCTTAATATATTAAGAATGCAAATACCTACTCAAAATGAGACATTATTTTTCTCATATCTTATATATTTAGTACTCATCAAAATAACAAAGACTAATAAAATATACTCTTAAAGGCATAGGAAATAATTAATATGAAGTATTAGATATTTAAAACAAAGCCTAAATGGGTCCTGTATTTATGGTTACCTGGTTTTATGAAGTCAGTTGCTTACGCAATAAATGCTTACGCAATTTTGGTAAGCATTTATTGCGTAAGCAACGCATGGTTGGTGGTTTCGAAAAGGTTGCCGAGAGCTGGAGGCGCTAGGAAATATTAATAAAAGTGTTCAAAATAAATAATTTAGAACTCGCAGTAGACTTACCTTTGAACTATGAGATGAAGCGGTTCTTGACTATAATTATATTTATGGTTTGTAAGTCCAGGCGGGTGATAATTAATAAGTAACACTTTTTATGTCGGCGATTCCTCTATTTAGCGGCTTCAAGAACGAAATCTTATAATATCTTCAGTTTGTGGTGACAATATTATATTGAATGACTTTTCAGTTTTCTCTTGACGTATTAACGAAAATGAGTGTAGGTGGCCAGTAAGTCACCTGCTGACTGAAAGAAAATAGTTTGGGCCGAAAAGGAATTTAGCGCACTAGCGCCACCATAGTATTTTTTTATGAAAACAGGGTGAACTCATCGACAACAATTATGTCGATGTTTAATTTTGTCAATCCCTCGTTCCTGCTAGAAAAATATGGAGGTATAATAATCACGCACTTTTGCAACACAATCTTGGTTATATTTATTACAAACTTAAAATCGTAAACCTTGAGTTCACATACATTTTTGGTTAAAATTACTGATATTTATTAGTATTGACGTAAAAATATATTTGCGAACGTGTTCCACGATGTGTCAAAGACGCCAAATGCTATGGAAAGACAGCCATATTTGTTTACATTTTTCTTAGATTCTACTGACAATTGGTATACATATAGGTTTAGTTATAAGTTCGTTTAGACTAAAATTAAAAAGTTTTTAATTTTTTAGTCAATTTATAAAACAAACCCAACTTTTACATTTGTATAAAATGTACAGTTAAGAAAAGTTTATATACTATTCCGTACTAGGTTATAGTCACAATGACATGAGGTTTCTATATACTTTAATGTTTATTGTCACTGTGACAAAGTCCTATTTGCTTATGAAGCTTACAATTATTTTATCTGCGGAATATCCTATCTTTAGCTTTGAAATTGTAGCTGGTCCTAAAATAGCTAAAGGTTTAAAAATGTATTAATATTACAAGGTAACTCACTTATTTATAACTTTTATAAGCGCCCAACATGATCATTTTAGTAAAACAATGTGTTTTGTCTCTTTCTAACAAATACCATTGTCAATGTGACAGATAAGGACAAAACACATCTTAACTAAAATGGAATATAATATTGTATATGAATACCCCATTATCGTAGGTACTTTTGAAATGAGTAACCTTTGTATATATTTTGCTGTTAAATGAGTATTTTATGTTCAGAGTACAATTATTTGATTTTCTATTCAAATGAAAGGAAATTAAATTTCATAATAAGGGTATTTTTTTTTCAAAATTGTCCTCCCCACGTTTTTTTATTTTGTAACTTTTTATATGATTTCCACTCAGAATCGCTAGTTTCAATCCCGATACGAGAACAATTTTGTCCCATTTCGTTACCATTTTCCATACATTTCGTATGTCGGTAACGGAATGGAAAGTCCAAAAAATTTACGCATATTCTGGGACAACATTTTTCTCCTATTAGTGTCGAAAGGGCTCACGATTCTGAGTACAAATCATGTAGAAAAATTATGTTACAAAAACGTTTGACAATTTTGAAAAATATGACGCATAAGTCACAATACTCACAATTTAGATCTAGGCAACCAGTGTACATTTTTCATAGAAAGTAACAAGATCTCTTGATACAGGTATCAACTTTTTGACTGTATTCCTTAGAAGTGATTTATGAAAAATATATGTATGACGCGATATTGTGTATGATTTGTTATGTGAGCGTGTAGTTTTCTACATTTATTTATGTAAATAAATAGTATTCCAATACACACATTTTTATTTTTTCATATACTAATACACATAAGACTAATAAGTCTAGTTGTCATGGACCTACAAATATATGGACACCACATTGCTAGACAAAATTGTCATTTAAGTTACAAAATAGAAAGGTATTTAAGTTGATCCGGGTGTCTCTTTCACTGTGACATTAACCCTTTTGGCAAATTGATAACAAAATGTGTGATGGAGCCTTCTCATATCTCATAGTATAAAGT
Organism: Thaumatotibia leucotreta; assembly: GCA_025490895.1. Classification (NCBI taxonomy): domain Eukaryota; kingdom Metazoa; phylum Arthropoda; class Insecta; order Lepidoptera; family Tortricidae; genus Thaumatotibia; species Thaumatotibia leucotreta. Next base: position 12,419 of record JALPQI010019782.1, on the reverse strand, counting down.
AATGAATTATATCTTTAAAAAAATGGAAAATACATACTGCAACCCTTCGTGAAAACATTCGTTAAGTTTCTGAATGTAGAACTGTCTCTTCAATAATAAAAGTTGATATTAATTTCGGAATTCACTATTTTGTACACGTAAGCCCTTAAGTGGTTAAGTCTACAAATGTTTCCATTATAAGACACAGTGCCACGATTAGGATAATCATAGATATTGGTGTAGCGTCTTATTTAGCGTAGCGCAAGGTTTAAAAAAAAACAAGTAAAAATGTGTAAAATCTTTATTGTGCATTAAAACATTATAAAACTACGTACAAAATGTCTCCACCAGGAAGCGAGAAACAAACTCACAAATAAGTTAGCTCTAGCGTTAAACTATATTAAATCCAATGTTATTATATTATCACGTTTTATTATAATTAATAAATGCAGTTAACCCTTAAATTGGCAAGACACAAAATTTTCAAAAAATCTCAAATAAACCGATAATTCAAGCAAAATATAGGTTCAGATACCCAAGAAAAATAGAAAAAAAAATCCAGGTTTTTCCAATTTCTGGAAAACCTATGTGCCACACGAGTCACATTGCCAATTACGTGGTAAGTTACCCTTTCTTATGAACGTGCCTTATGTGTCACGTTGCCAAGAGCATAGTAAAATAAACAACTAAAGAAAAAAAAACTTTATTACTCAAAAACATTTTTTTTTGTGGAAAAGGCGAAAACTATTTCTTGCATTTCGGTTGCCAACGACAAAGCAAAGAGGCATTTTACATTTAATACAATATACAAACGTCTTGCCCTCTTTACGGTATCTGCAACGAGACCGTGTTGGTGCATTTTCCATATTCGTGTCTCAGTATATACATTAAGCTCAGGAGAGGTGAAGAAATTGTCAGCATATACTATAGCTGGTTTTTGTTTGATAGTTTTGCACAAACTGATTACTACCTTTGCTCCTAAACCAACAAAGTCTTCAGCCTCTGTAAAACTGTATCCACGAAACGTGTCGTCTCCTCCATACATAACAAAGTCATAGATAAATCCAGTAACTCCAGATCTTACAAAAATTTTGAATCCCCATTTTTTTGGTTTATTTTGTACATACTGCCGCCGACTGCCTGCCTTGAAACCTTTATACGGTATCATCATTTCATCTATAGAGTAACTACTTTCTTTTTCGACCTTCAGAAAATTCTGTCGTATTTTTTCCATGACAGACCGTATTTTAAAATAACGATCTGAATTTTCCAAAGTGTTGTCCACAAAATGAAGATAACGACGAATTTGCTGGTAACGCTTCAACGGCATCTGGTCAGCAATGGGGGGATATCGAGTAAGTTTTGCCCAGTAATCTGTATACGCTGGCATAACAACAATTCCCATGAGTATTTGAATCCCCACAAAGGTTTTCAGTTCATTGACCGACATTTGGATAGATTTTCCTGATTCTTGAACAGAGTATAAGTTGGTATTGTGAACAATGTCTGACATTATATCCGGTGTGAAAAAAATATTGAAATAATCTAAACTTGTGTCAAGTTTTGTGTGTGCTGCTGCTGCCTGATATATCCCTTCGTCTATGCAACTTTTGTGCTGAAAAGGAGTTTTCGACCATTTCAAATCCAGAGCAAATTTAGGTTTTTTTTACTTTTTTTTGGGAACTGCTGCTGATGGCGGTGGAGTCTGTTTGCGTTTTCGGTTAGCTCTTGTCATTACTTTGCTAGGACCTGGATGTGGTGAGTACTCTGGTGGGTCAGGTGAAGGCATGGATTGTACAGATGGGGACGGTACATTAACATTTCGAGCAAGGCTAGATTTCGGGGATAGTACTGATGTCAATAGTGTTGACTGTGGACGTAAAGCTTTTTTCTGTCTATTGGGAGGACTCGGGTTCTGGGGGTTCTCAGTTGTGGGTGTAGATTGCAGTGATGGTGACAAAGCATTATATATAGATGAAGAAGGTGATGGTAAAACTTCATTACATATGGGTGAAAGCGGTGCGGTTAGTGCATTTTCATTGTCAGAATCGGAATCGTCCGTGTTGATACCCAATAAATTTAAGTTCTCTAGTGACGAACTCATAGAAGGTGGATCAGAACAAACTGTAGGCAAAAAAACCAAAACATAACCCATAATGCAAAGCAAAAAAGTTAAAAAACAAAAAAACATGCAATTAAAACAAACAAAAGAAAATGCTTGAATAGTTGGCAATGGTACTCGTAGTACCCGTTGTCGTTGACAGGTATTTGTCTATGTAATTGGCAACGGTACTTCTGTGGTACATTCAAATATTTCGAGGTGCTAACTTTTGATTAATGCGTGAAAGAGGCGAAATTGTTAATATCCTTTTAGATTGATGTTTCTAAATAATGTTTATAACAAAAGAAACATTGTTAGTAAACAAAAAACAAAAGAAAAAGTTAAATAACTTACCGAAGGTGCCGACAAGTGTTTTCGTCTCGAACTCATTTTGACACTGACAGTTGTTGGTTAGTGTTGCTAGTGTAATTTATTTTTTCTACTATTAAGTTTAATACAATTGACCACTTCGTAGTAAAAATATTATAAATGAACAAAAAAATCAAGGTCTAGATTTTTTCAAAGTTAATGTACCTCACGAGTACCGTTGTCAATTTAAGGGTTAATTAAACACAGACACTCAAACTTTCATAGAGAAATGTTTCCGAAAGTTTGTAGGTACTGTTAAACCATCTCAGTCAAGCTCATCTTATCTCTACTTAATTATAATTTAAAACAACGCCAACATAAAAAAGGAAAAATTACGTTAATTTGTATCAAAAATTTCAATGAAGTACATGATTATCTAAATACATTTAATCATGGATAAAAAAATATTATTAATGTTAATAACATTTTTTTTCATTGTGGTAAATTGTAATTAAGTTCTGAGCGTTGACATGGTACGTATCATTTTTAAGACCACATTTACAAGGATTATTCTTTGTAAATCAGTTTTTACTAGCATGTTGCTTATTTCAATCCCATCCATCTACTCGTATATTATTTTCCCATGTATATCTTTCTTGAATTACGACGATAATAACATTATAATGGACATACTACTGCTATCGCCAACCCGATTGGCGTGGCTCGCTCATTACAAGGTAAATGCTCATAATACCATAGGTACGCACGTCAATAGGAGAGGCCCACGGCCAGCAGTGGACTAAGAGAGGCTGCACATAATAAGTACAGATGTAGTGTACAATCCTTATCCTTGGTATTTTCACGGAAACGTCCGAATTCTTGCTATCACAATGAACTTCAGTATCCATTGCACTGAAACTAATTAGAGAGGTTAATTCGGGCATTTCCGTGAAAATACGAAGGAGAAACATTTTGCACTTCATCTGTATCAGTGTGACGAATGAATACGTGTTGTACAACATCAACGCTCAACCCCTAACCCTCTAATACTCATTGTCCTCATCGAGCTCCCCCTCAGTGGAGTCCACCCCGACCTCCTCGTAATCTTTCTCGAGAGCCGCGAGGTCCTCCCGAGCCTCGGAGAATTCTCCTTCTTCCATACCCTCTCCTACGTACCAGTGCACGAAGGCGCGCTTCGCGTACATCAGGTCGAACTTGTGGTCCAGTCTGGGGGAAAGGTTAATGGTTAAATTCGCGGGTTTCTAGTTATTATCAAACCGCGATTAGAACGGGATTTGAAAATACTGTTGACACGACAGTGTAAAGTCAATCTAGGATATATTTATAGTTAAATCAATATATTTGTAGTTTATGTTCAGAGACTTACGGACAATAGATTAATTAATCACTCGCGAGATCTACAAACAACTCTTTTCTTGATAAATATTGTGTCAACAGTACTTTCGAATCCCTTTCTGATTCCGGTTTGATAATACTAACCCCCTTGTTCATAAACTTCTCTTAAATTAGCAAGCCGCTAAGTATTGTTTGCCTCGGTCTTATAGACATATTGATAACACCGAAAGGGACAAACAATACTTAGCGGCTTGCTAACTTAGACGTTTAGGGATAAGGGGGTTGCCATGTGGTGGTGGCAGTAAGAATACATTTGTCACCACCCCAACTCCTCCTGCGGGTGTCGTAAGAGTCGACTAAGGGATTCAAGTGTCACTGATCATTATCTGATAAAAGATTGATGACGGGCAGCAGCGTCATCATAATGGAATGGACACATCACTGCGATAGCCAATCCGCTTGCCCAGCGTGGCGATTATGGGCATTTACCTCCTAATGCGTCTATACGCATTGTTAATAGGAAAGGCCTGCGTCCAGCAGTGGACTATCATAGGCTGATGATGATGATGAGGGATAGGGGGTAAGTGTTTATATTGGAGGATCAACGCTGACTGGCTGACTGGTAATTGGCCTATCAACGCGATAGAGTTAGGGGTGTCGAATCCTGCAAATTATTATGTACGGCACAGATATAATAAAATTAATTAACCTATTCGACACCACCTCAAATACAGGAGGGTTCTCTAATTTATCGCCTAAAGTCATTTTGCTGAAAATCGCTTCCCAACTAACGTATCGCAGAAATTAATTTCGTAGAAATATCACTTGCCAACTGTAGCTTTCGCAGACGTATTTTTCGCATACTTATTTATATACTCACATATATACTTGTCAGAACGTGACGGTAACGCCAGCCCTTTCCCCTCTAAATGGGTGTCATAATTTGGGTACGTTCCCTAAACACCGATCCCGCCCCGCTCCCATATCAGAGGAAAAATCATACCTGGCCCAAGCTTCAGCGATGGCAGTTGTGTTGGAAAGCATGCACACAGCTCGCTGCACCTTCGCCAGGTCACCTCCTGGGACCACCGTCGGAGGCTGGTAGTTGATGCCCACCTGGAAACGAGAAGAGAACTCCAAAATTTCGACTCTCTATTTTGAAACAATTGTGCCGTCATCATTCTCTCACAGTCGTCACTGGAGCATTCCATGGGCTGTCCCGTACAGACGCGTGTATATTTCGATAATTTGGGTTTTATTCCAAGTTACATATATTTTTAAGTCATTTTTGACTCCTCTAGTCACGAAAGAGGACTTCGATAAACACAATTTGGAGAAAAACCGTGTTCGTACGGGACATCGGTGGACTTTTTCATGGAATGAACCCACGTATGAAGGAAGTTATAAGTTGTGGATCACCTGTGCTGCTCTTTCTTGAGCCACAGTTCTTCAAATGGTATCGGTATTACAATTGGTAGCGAGAAAGTAATTTAGACAACTTAGAAATGTTTTGTACATTTGTATCGTGTATACTCGTACATACGGTTTTCATAAGATATATTGCCCTGCTTGGTTCCCTGTTTGCTATATTCTAGATGGTTGTGTTATCTTCACCAAAAAACCGAGTTGCAAATCATTTGGCAAGGTTTATCAAGTAAGTATACTTACTATCTTAGCAATTATTGTATTTGTTTACTCCCTAAAATCATCTGTGTTCCTGGTGAACCGGCTTATCTAACGGAGGGTTGTACAAAACCAATTGTGTGCGTTAAATCGTTCGCAAAAATGTACATGAGAAGATTTTATCTGTTGGGTAATGTTGATCTGCCTGGCAAGTGAGGTTACTACAAAGTGTGTTGCCTCTGGCTGGAGCCAATGTTTACGTTTAAACTGATTTAAATGCTAACCCCCTTATTCATAAACGTCTGCTAACTTAACAAGCCGCTAATAATTGTTTGTCCCATTTGCTCTTATGAACACATTGTTAAGACCGAAAGGGACAAACAATTATTCATCATCATCATAATCATATCAGCCGAAAGACGTCCACTGCTGAACATAGGCCTCCCCCAAAGATTGCCACAATGACCGGTCCCGCGCCACCCGCATCCAGCGGACCCCTGCGACCCTCACCAGGTCATCGGTCCACCTTGTTGGGGGCCTATCCACGCTACGCCTTCCGGTTCTCAAGAACCTTCCCGCCCCAACGGCCATCGGTTCTACGCGCAATGTGCCCCGCCCACTGCCACTTCAGTTTAGCGATTCGGAGAGCTATTACAACAATTATTAGCGGCTTGTTAATTCAGCAAACGTTTATGAATGAGGGGGTAAGTATTTTCTGATAATTGACAGTTTCCTCCACGTTCTATGATGAGTTGATGAGCGAGTCATACCTTGAATCCCGTGGGGCACCAGTCGACGAACTGAATGGTCCTCTTAGTCTTGATGGTGGCGATGGCGGCGATGGAGGGGGTAAGTATTTTCTGATAATTGACAGTTTCTCCCGCGTTCTATGATGAGTTGATGAGCGAGTCGTACCTTGAATCCCGTGGGGCACCAGTCGACGAACTGAATGGTCCTCTTAGTCTTGATGGTGGCGATGGCGGCGATGGAGAGGGTAAGTATTTTCTGATAATTGACAGTTTCTCCCGCGTTCTATGATGAGTTGATGAGCGAGTCATACCTTGAATCCCGTGGGGCACCAGTCAACGAACTGAATGGTCCTCTTAGTCTTGATGGTGGCAATGGCGGCGTTCACGTCCTTGGGCACCACGTCTCCTCGGTACAGCATGCAGCAGGCCATGTACTTGCCATGACGAGGGTCGCATTTCACCATCTAGAACATGATGAAATAATAATATACCTACTTGTACTCTATTGGCAAGACACTGGTTAAAAACGATATAGTTAATAATTTATAGCATTTGATCCCTTTACACGAAGAAGAAGAAGATTGGTAAAATCCTCGAGACAGTAGGTAACTTGCAACTTTTATTACACCAAGGGCCTGTTTCACAATCTCCAGTTAAAGTTATCTGTCAGATAAAAATAAGACGCTCTCTTTATTCTTCCAGGTGAAAGAAAGAGATAGTGTTATTTTTTATCTGACAGATAGCTTTAACTGGAGATTGTGAAACAGGCCCTAAATATTCCATTGGTTTGATGATAGAATTGTATCCGTAACCAATCAGAGAAGATACCTGCAGCTTCTAATAATAATAATAATAAGAATCGTCGACGTCACCATCCCCCATGATGAGAATCTCGTGAAGGCCGAGAAGGACAAATCCAGTAAGTACCTAGACTTGGCCCACGAGATAACCGCCATGTGGGATGTTGACTCGACGATCATAGTCCCGATAGTCGTTACAGCGAACGGTTTAATAGCGAAGAGTCTCGACCAACACCTTAAGAGTCTCTCGCTAGATGGCTGGATCAAGGGTCAGATGCAGAAGGCGGTAATCCTGGACACGGCGCGGATAGTCCGTCGGTTCCTCTCTCTGCGACCTTAACCACCGGCAGCTTGGGCCCGCCCCGTTGCCGGCGGCACCCTAGGTTAGGTTTTTTATAAAGTGTTTATATTTTGTATTGTTTTTGTATGTTGTATTGTATTTTACTTTTATAGACATTTTTATAAAACACCTAGCCTAAGAGAAAAGATAAATAAAGGAAATAATAATAATATATCATTTATTTCGAACACATGGTCCATAGCACAATCACATATCAAAAAATAAAATAAAATAAAATAATAATAATTAATTAATACTTAACATCAGAAGTTACAATAGTGTTAAATTAAATTAATATTCAATATAAAAAGCAATAAAAACTAATAATTACACTAAAATAAAAATAAGGCTTGTCCAGGGTCCACATGGATGGCATTCCAACTCCTCACTATGGGACACTCTAGCCTATCAATAATGGTGTTCAGCAAGTCGCTGGCACTATCACGCACGCGACGCATCAGGGAGGCAACTCGTTTCCGCATTATAGCCTGAAAACCGTCTACGCGGGCCTCTGCAAACATACCTGATGCGCTGCAGAAACGGGGAAGCCCCAGCAACATCCTGAAACCATTATTGTATTGAACGCGTATGGCATTGAGAGATTTCTGCGTACACTTAACCCACAGGCTGCACGTGTAAAAAGTCTGACAAAATGCTTTAAAAAGAGTTATTTTGACATCCCTCGTACAACGTGCAAACCTGCGAGCCAACATATTGCTTCTCATTGCCAATGCCCTACGCTCCCGCTCTATATCTAAGTCATCCGTGAGGTCTTCGGTGACCCAGTGTCCCAGATACTTAAACTTTGTGACTATCGTTAACTCATGCCCCCCAAGCTTCAGCGGTGGTATATATTTAGGCTTTTTGTTCCCTGCCTTAAACACAAGTAACTCACTTTTTTTAGAGTTGTATCTGAGACCATGAGTCTCCGCGTACCTCTCACAAAGCCTGACCAGTATCTCCAGGGCCCCTATCGATGGCGCCAATAGGACCATATCATCAGCATAGCTGATATTGTTCATCATTATACCACCAATTGAGCACCCTACTCCTGCTTGGCTAAGCTCAAGGATTAAGTTGTTTATATACAAGTTGAAAAGCCGCGGAGACGTCAACCCCCCTTGCCTCACGCCACATTCCAACCTGTAATCCTCCGAATACGAGCCAGCCCATCTCACGCTGTTACTTTGGTTCCGGTACCAATATTTAATAATATGAACCAGCTCTCTGGGTGTAGACGTTTCCCTTAAGAGCTTATCCCATAATATATTGTACGAAACCAGATCGAATGCCTTCGACAAGTCCAAAAAGCACGCGTACACTGGCGTTTTTTGTGAAACATAGTATTGAACCGTATGCTTAAGCCGCAAAATAGCCATTTCTGTAGAGGAGGTATCAGGAGCCCTGATCTGAAACCGAATTGTGCCTCACTAAGATGTATATGAGGAGCAAATTGTAGGTCAAGCAAACGGTCCAGAACCTTTGCCACTATTGTGGCCAGTGAAATGGGACGATAATTAGACTTGTCGGAGGCATCACCGGTCTTGTTTTTAGTGCGGCTAGCTTGGACACTAAATTGTTATGGATCTCTGCCATGTTAGATATCAACTTCGACTGGTCTAGGTCACATGAAATTGATACTGACTTGGACAGCAATCATTGTACCAACCAATCGTCAGTTGTTCATGGTATGCCTTCTTACTGTCATGCTGTTAATCTTCAATGGAGACGCTAGCCTCCAGAAAAATCACAGAACAATTGATGCTCACCTGGTTAGCAGGCTCGAAGCAAGCGTTGGTGATCTCAGCGACGGTCAGCTGTTCATGGTAGGCTTTCTCAGCGGAGATGACGGGCGCGTACGTGGCGAGCGGGAAATGGATGCGCGGGTATGGCACCAAGTTGGTCTGGAACTCTGTGAGGTCCACGTTGAGGGCGCCGTCGAAGCGGAGGGACGCTGTGATGGATGATACGATCTGGAAATTTGATGCGATTTAGTGACTAAAATTCTGCTAGACTGGTAAGTATTATGTTATTCATAAAAGTATCCTAATTCAAAAATGGCTGTAAAACCGAAAGGAACAAATGACATTTATCGGCATGCTAAGACGCTCCTAAATAAGGTGGTGATTAAACATTCTATTGCAAGATAGACTTCCTAGGTGGATTACACTCTGTAGCACCGTTGTATATCAATAAAAAGAACAGAACAAAAAACAAATAAGCGATTCCAGTTCAAACTAAATTATAGATGCAGGAATTTAATTTGAGCTTTTGTGGAGTTTATTATATTTCACTTACAAGTAGGGCTATCAATACCGGGATCCCGGTATTATCCATAAAAACCCGTTTTGGAAGCTCTAGTAGACCATCATATAAGTATTTAATTTGCCAACATGTAAAAAATTGTCAGGGGAATATAATTTCATCTCAGCTTTCAAGGAGGGAGTGTTTAGGATGTTCTCACATCTGTCAGATCAGTCTATTGAGGATCAGTCGTCAGGTAAGGATCAGTCTGTCATTAAGGTGAGAGGTGGTGCGATTGATGATTTTTACATGGCAACCGATTCTAATTAAAGCCAGGCTTGCGTTGCTTCAAAGGAAAACCCTGTAAGTACCTGTCCAATCAGCCTGTTAAGGTTGGTGTACGTAGGCCTCTCGATGTCCAGGTTTCGGCGGCAGATGTCGTAGATGGCCTCGTTGTCCACCATGAAGGCGCAGTCCGAGTGTTCCAGAGTGGTGTGCGTGGTGAGGATGGAGTTATACGGCTCGACTACCGCTGTTGACACCTAAGGATTAAAAAAAGGCTGTTGATTTACCACACGATCCTTAAGGACCACTGATGTAGTAATGTGTCCAATATGATGACGCTGCTGTACATCATCAATCTTCTGTCAAAGAATGGTCAGAGCTGGGGTGGTGACAAATGTATTCATACTGCTGTCACCACACGGCCAACCCTAAAGGACATTGCAGTATCTGACAAATTTAATCTATAGCGAATAAAAGAACAATCACATATGGTTCCCAACACATTTCCTATCGCCAGATAGACTTTGATAACCAGTTTGTCCGAATGGTGAATGTTGATGATGCGCCGAAAATCACATACATAAGTTAAGTATATGCTAGTGTTATTTTTCTCTTTAGTTAGTTAGATCTCACTTTTGATTGCGCAATAGCGACGCGTATAGTCTAACAATAAAATCTGTTTCCAGCGAACAAATCTGTGCATGAAAAAACTAGAAAGTGTCCCTAGCTATTATTAGTAATTTTCAAGTATCTAAGGCAGATATTTGGGCACCGCTCATAGCTTGCATTGGCTAAGGCAAAATCTGATTGCAATTACAACGGATACTGGCATTTGGGTGCGAGTTCTCAAGTTGTTACCTACCTGAGGAGCAGGATAGATGGAGAACTCCAGTTTGGACTTCTTGCCGTAGTCGACGGAGAGGCGCTCCATCAGCAGCGAGGTGAAGCCGGAGCCGGTGCCGCCGCCGAAGGAGTGGAACACCAGGAAGCCCTGAACAAAACAAAGAAACGGTTATGGAACGTCAATGATGTGAAAGAACTTATTCTTGCATGTTTGTTTGTCGTTCTTCCCTATTGTAGGTTCTGTCTTATTGTATTGGAATTATGGTCCGGTCACCTAAGATAGCGTGTTTGTCATCTTTGCTGGTCTCGAGACTATTTGCTGTCAGAATCCTTGCCAGTGATTAATTATTCTGACTTATCTCTGGAGGAGGTCACTGAGGTCAGCTAGATTCCTGAACCTATACAAAACATTTTGATTCTTGCCTAAAATGCCACTTCCACGCATGGCGTATCCTATCCATTGGATATGACTTTGGACTGGAGCATCAAAAAGGTACGATAGATGTACAGAGTTCCCACTAATAGAAGATACAGTATTTACGTGGAACCGGTTAGAATAGTCATAGTCATAGTCATAGAATATAATACGAGGCACCGTGAAGGCGGCGTATCTTTCTTATTTTCATACTTGCAAATTAAACGTTTCCAACTACCTAAAAGTCTTCTTGATTATATCCAGCAGGAAGTCTACTAATTCGTTGCTGTCAACGTAGTATCCCAGCTGACTTGTTATCTACTGTTCCTTTTCTTAATTTCATTGCTAGTGAAAATTTATCCCAACTCACCTGCAGTCCCGTGCATTGGTCAGCCAGCTTCCTGATCCTGTCCAGCACCACGTCTACGATCTCCTTGCCGATGGTGTAGTGGCCCCTGGCGTAGTTATTAGCCGCGTCTTCCTTGCCAGTGATAAGTTGTTCTGGATGAAACAGCTGCCGATATGTGCCGGTGCGGACCTCGTCTGAACAATATTGATAAATAAATAAATCAGACGAAACAAATGTCATACGACGTGGACGTGGATGTGGTGAATGTGGACGATCTTACATAAATGGACATAGTAATGTCATGTTTCTGTAAACGAAATTGAGTGAAGACTTGAAGAGCTCTTTCAATTCGAGGATCGCTGGTTCAAACACTGGCATCGGTTCCTAGGACCAGACTAGTGGGTTTATGGGAAATTATGAAAGAGATATCATTTGACACCAAAGTGTTGACATGCATTAATTGTGTCAACATAAATACCTTTCACATGCACTATGGCCGAACATATTTAAGGGATCCATGTTCACTTAATACCTCGTACCAATTACATACCACATGCTCTCGTGAACAAACTTTCATTTCATTTTACCAATCGCTTTTTTGTTTAGGAACGCAACAAGCTTATACGAGTAGGTCGTTTGGCGGTAAAGAGTTTCTGTAGATGCCGGCAACTCTTTCTAGAGGTGTCACATTGCGAGCATTGTCAAGGTGCATGCAGACCAAAAGAGCATTCGCTGTTCTATCCCTAACTCTACGAAATCAACCAATCACGTTTTGTGTACCGATCGAATTTCGTAGATTGGGAGGTTAGAACAGCGAATGCTCTTTTAGTTTAACCGCACCTTAACGATCGAATTTCGTAGAGTAGGGCACCAGCAAAAGTTCCTTGTTGTTCGACAAATTGCATTTGCGTTACTATTACTACGTTGTAGTCCTCAATAAACTTAATCGTTTCAGTTTATCGCACTACTTCAAACTTGATCCAAGATTAGTGCATCCAAGATTAGCATCTTTATTGGAGAGAGCAC
>JALPQI010019781.1:0-15344 GCA_025490895.1 Thaumatotibia leucotreta | reverse complement strand
AACATTAAACAACTGAAGTCTAACAAAAACAGTTTTCAAACTGAAGCCTTACTTTCGAAGAGGCCTGATTGAGAATTTGTTATTTTTAAAATGGACGAAGTTCCTAGACAGCCATGATTATAATTATATAAAACTCGAATTATATTGGCATTACTGTAGTTAAAAATTAGAAACTTTAGGTGAAGGATTTTCTTCATTACATTTTATTTGTCTAAAGGTAGATTTAGACTAAACGAGCGAATCCTCATTCTATACCCCCACTCTACGAAATTCGTTCGTTACACAGAACGTGATTCGTCGAAATTCGTTGATTTCGTAGAGTGGGGGATAGAATGAGCATTCTCTCGTTTGGTGTAAATCCACCTTAAAATGAATTCTAACTATAATACATACAGCCCATTTTTATATAATATATAAGGTGTCCAGTTACTGGAGAGTGGCCAGTTACTAGCAATTAACCCCATTGAACATAATATTCTGAAAACACAAATCAAATTATTTATTAACTAAATAATCTCTAGCTATTGCATAAAACTGTAAAGTATTCTAATAGGAGGTGCAGGCATGTATTACTTGCCCTTAGAGAATGGTCAAAGGCGCCTAGCCTTGTAAGGGATTGCATATACCCGAGAAATTTGACCGGTGGTTGCTAAGACCGAGTGGCAGAAGGGTGCAGGCATCAACCGCGAAAGCTGAGCACGTGGGTTCGATCCCCACCTAGGACGTTGGTGATGTTGGTCGTTTTTTCTTTGGCATAATACATCCAATATTTATAATTTACCCTATCTCAAGGTGCATTCAGACCAAGCGAACATTCGCTATTCTAACCTCCCACTCTACGAAATTCGATCGTTACACAAAACGAGATTGGTTGATTTCCTAGAGCGGGGGATAGAACAGCGAATGCTCTTTTGGTCTGAATGCACCTTTAGATAACCTAAATAAATATAAATCAGCACAAAAATAGCAAAAGAGCACAGATCCCTAAATGGGCCACTACACACGATTTCCCTCGTTGTCAAAATAGTTTCCTTCAAAGAATAAACCTTAAATTCCTTTTCTTCAAAAGGTCTTAACTCACTTCAAACAATAAGTAACTTACGGCCTTTTTTAAGTTCCCGTATTTTCGTTTCGCCCATTAAGGGTTGCCAACTGGTGCGTGAAAGCGATGAAAGGAATTGCCAGCCCTAAATAGTTGTGATAAAAGTATTAGGGCCAATTGGAAAGCTTTTGAAAGGTTTTTGGACTTTGAAAAGTAAGTTTTGAAAGTTGAAGATTCTTGTCGGTTCTTTCTTATGTTTAATGATTTCTTATAAGATAAGGCATTGTTTAAATTAGAAGAGAAGTTGAATGCTTTTTTCCAATTTTAGTGAACGATGAACACTTTTATTGATTGAATCAGGTTTAATCAATGTTAATTACGACTAGAAAAAAGACAAAGCCTTGATTTCTCGTTCCTAACGTAGTTTCTGGAGGAGATTAACATTTTTTTTGTTATATTAAGTCGTCAATGCGAAAAATGCATTTATATTACAAGGAAATTTTCAAAGGCGACAAAATCAGTCTTGTAAAATAGCGTGTATTCTCATTATTATTTAAAAAAATCTTGGTTGTGTAATTTATTTAATTCTTTTTGGATATCGCTTGTAAATGCTTTTTCTTTCTTTAATAAAAGTAAGTCCGTATCACTATTCCAAATTAATCGTGCATTATAGTGGGTCAGTCTAAAATTGTAGGTTTTTTGATAGTTGAGGTTTGTTTCATGAAATTGGTTTATTATTATAGTTTTATCAATTTCAATAGCACGACATGTCGCAGGTCGCGTATAACATGACAGGGAGTGACGGGTTCTGGCTATTGGGGAAAGAGACTTTTGGGCTTTTGCCCAGCAGTGGGGCATTAAATAAACTATAAAATGTTTAAATAAACATGATCAAGTGTTAGTAATCAAAATATTTAACTTGAATGGAGAGAGAGTGGGGGTTTCCATGGTCAATTTTCTGGAACTTTAAAAAGAATATTGATGAATTATTTATTAATCTACCGATGAAAATGCACTTTGAAATTCCTTCCTTTTCGATAAATAAAAAACCGCAGACGGTTGAAAGACGAGAGACAAAGGCGATGGAATCGTTCCATATCCGATTTCCTCAGGGAACTCATTATATAATCCCGGAATAGCTTTGCAATTTGAATTTCACTGAAAATACCCATTTTATAGCTTTGTATGTTCAACTTCAATACTTTTACCAACGAATTTCATTATACAGGTTGGCCCATTCAAATCGGTCAGTATGGAAAAGTCCGAAACTATAAGACATAAGAAGATTTGTTCTTAGGAACCATGTCACCGATTTTGATAAAAAGAAAAACTGCACTTATGCATTTGAAAAAAACACTGTACCCAGCCAGGGTATCGAACCTGGTTGTTTTGAAAAAAATTACTTACACTGTTTCTATTCAGATATCGTTTGTCCAAGTTTTAAGCAGTAAATGTCTCTAAGAAACATGATGTCTAAAATTAATGGAATTCATTATTTTCACGTATACTTAATATACTTATATTTGACTAGGGGTTTATTGTGTAAATCTTAAGAAAAAAAATTTTTTTTGTCATATTTAGCAACGCAGTTTTTCTTTTTATCAAAATCGGTGACATGGTTCCTAAGAACAAATCTTCGTATCTCTTATAGTTTCAGACTTTCCCATACTGACCGATTTGAATGGGCCACCCTGTATACTGATATCATCATCATCATCAGCCTATGTTAGTCCACTGCTGGACGTAGGCCTCTCCTATTAACTATGCGT
Organism: Thaumatotibia leucotreta; assembly: GCA_025490895.1. NCBI lineage: Eukaryota > Metazoa > Arthropoda > Insecta > Lepidoptera > Tortricidae > Thaumatotibia > Thaumatotibia leucotreta. Next base: position 12,533 of record JALPQI010019781.1, on the reverse strand, counting down.
ATAAACGCATTAGGAGGTAAATGCCCATAATCGCCACGCTGGGCAAGCGGATTGGCGATCGCAGTAATGTGTCCACTATGATGACGCTGCTGCCCATCATCAATCTTGTAGAATGGTCAGTGACACTTTAATCCCTTAGTCGACTCTTACGACACCCACAGGAGGAGTTGGGGTGGTGACAAGTGTATTCTTACTGCCGTCACCACACGGCAATATACTGATATAAAAACAATATAATCATAATATTTTAGCCTATATAACGTCCCACTGCAGGGCACAGGCCTTCTCTCATATATGAGAGGGATTGGGCTATAGTCCACACGCTGGCCCTAAGCAGGTTGGGATACTGCTATAAATTATAGAATTTTATTCATATTATTAACGCACGCGCGCACGTACTCAGTGTGGCCCGGCCTTTATAATAAACGGTAAAAATCTTTCTAGAGACTCTTGGCCCAACGTCAATCAAGTCAACAAGGATTGATCAAACATTTGACCAAACGTAGGTGTGAACCCATTAAGAGTGTCCTTATACGGCACACATCGTTACGCTTGGCAAACATTTGTTCGCAATTTGTATGTGTCAAATTGGTTGTTTACGTTTTCTATGGTCGTATTAATAAAAGTTGGGCCGTCTAATGTAAAACTACATACTATAAAAAACACTTGGCAAGTAGGTTTTTTTTTTTTTCAAAATTGTCGCCCCCCCTACTTTTTTTGGATTTGGAACTTTTAATATGATCCTCACATCTATACTGATAGAAGATCGTTTTTGTTTTTTTCATTCTTATATTATGTTATTTTTTTTCATATATTTTGTATGACGATCATAAAGAGCTCACGATTCAGAGTAGACATCGTATAAAACATACCTAAATTACCTAAGTATGTTACAAAAAAAGTTTGAACTTTGAAAAAAATGGCTCAAGTGTGAGTCGAACTCGCGTACAAAGGGGTTCCGTATAAAAACGATAACGTTACTTTCCAACTCATAGTACAACTACTAGGCTCTCAGAAATAATTACGTCGCGCTTATGCCCGTCTTTCACTGCGAATCGCAGTGGAAAGCGGGCATTAGTTTCTAGATAAAAATACGTACGTGAACGTAGATACTTTTTTATGCAGCCAACCTTACTCTCTCTCTCCGAAATGTCAAACTTGTACCTGTAAATAAAAAAGAAACATAATTAGAAAAAAACATAAAGTCGAATTAAAAACCTCCTTCTTTTTTTGAAGTCGGTTGAAAATTAACACGGTCTTTTCTAAAAAGCATATTGTAAAACGACAAAGAGTGTATTCATTTAGATTTTTACATACGTGGACGGATAGACAGATATATAGACTTGGCGAAATCATAAAGGTTCCTTTCATAGTTGACTACGGAACCCTAAGAAAGCTCGTTTCACAATCACTAGGTACCTACTATTCCGTGCGCCAGTAGAAATCGAAAAAAATATAAACAAACCTAAAAACTTGCATTATTTCATAATCACACACTTTCAGAAAACAATCTTGGTCTTTTCACCTAAACTTGAGTTCACATATATTTTTAGCTATAATTATTCATATTTAATAGTATTAAGGTAAAAATAAGTCTACAATCGAATTTCACGATATGTGTCATAGATAAATGCTTTTGAAAATCAGCCATATTTATATATTTTTTCGTTTTCAACTGGCAAGGGTAATTAAACTACATTCATTTAATTTTTCAAAATATTTACTTTCAAAACTAATACAATTTATGTACATAGATTAAATCTAACTAATCTACTTAACCTAACCTATATCTAAGATTGGCCCTTGTGGCATTGTACCGAGGATGCTGGCGGCATTTCCTCGCTGTATCGCAATACTGGGTGCTTAGACAAGTTGCCAATCGCTAACGCTTAATCGTCAATCGTAAGCGAAAGGCAGCTAACTGTCTATGTCTCACTAATACGAAAGAGGGACAGAGATGGAAAACTAGGACACGCTACTAAGCGCTAGCGATTGGCAACTTGGCTAAGCATCCTGATGCGTTGTGCGAATAAGTCGCCAGCTCTTCGTTCTTACGTCAACCAGACGTTTCGCGATCTCAGCAAACAATTTGCGTGCAATAGTCCCCATTCATTTAATTACTACATACATACAAATTTGCCAACCGGATATGCCTAGTTTTATGCCCGCTCTTGACCCTTTCCGTATTAAATTCAATGAACAAAATGGCGTCTTCCGTAATAGGATATTATTTGGGTCGCCCCGTTTTCCGTACGCGACTGGATATATTATACTGGGACTATTTTTTACCGTGATTTGGGTTATTTACTCTAATTGTACGTATATAGAGTTTTACATATAACGTACATAACATTTTCACCCTCCGTAGCCTAGTTGGTAGTGACACTGCCTACGAAGCTGGAGGTTCCGGGGTCGAATCCCGGCGAGAGCATTATTTGTGTATTTATTTATCACAAGTAGGTTAAGTATCTATATGTATCTATCTATTATATATATCGTCGCCTGGTACCCACATTACAAGCCTTAATTGAGCTTACCGTGGGACTAGGTCGATTTGTGTAAGATGTCCCAAGATATTTATTTATTTATTTATTTATAAATATATGTTCTTTGGTCATCTATTATATATATCGTCGCCTGGTACCCACATCACAAGCCTTAATTAAGTTTACCGTAGGACTAGGTCGATTTGTGTAAGATGTCCCAAGATATTTATTTATTTTATTTATAACAGAAAGGATGTATAGTATGTTTTTTATACAGTGTTGTTAATTTTGTTTACGAAAATGTACACTTTTCGATAGGTACCAATATACATCTTGCTACATGTGTTCACAACGCTCAGCCGTATATTTATGTATATCTATTCGGCCTGCAAGACCTTACTTTCCGGCTTTTGCAGTAATGCACTAATTTCATCACACTTGCTTTTTAAGCCCGCCATTGCTTGTATGCATCGCAGGAGTTATAGAGAAGTGAAATTCCCTAGGGAGTTATGGAAATATTAGTACGTCATTTAATATTCTGTCTTGAAACTTTTTTCTGTCCGTAAGTGTGATAAAAAACATTGTATGAATCACGGTCGGTAAGCGAAATACAAACTCGAGTCATTAAAAGCCCTCCGCCTACGGCGTCGTCGTCGGGCTTCTAACGCTCTCGTTATTAATGCCGTACTTACCTCCCTAGATGCACAATGTACCTACTATTTTCATTGTTTTTACGTAACAGATTGAGTATAATAATGTAGGCTGGAACGCAAAAACATTTTATGTAGTTGAGATTCAAAATAAAAGCAATTAGTAACATTAAAATGTCCCGTCCTTCAACTGCGTGAAAAACTCTCTTTTCTTTTCAACAATTACAAAAATGCGAACTTTTTCGCCATGTGACTGACACGCTGTTCAAGTGTCAGGAGGCTTTTTTAAATTAATCTGCGTGGAGTATTAAAATCTCTCTAAAACGAAGGGTGATCGTAATAAGTATAAAAACCTTTAATGGATGGCGTTGCATAAATTCGTTGAGGCAACGGCATCGAAATTTTGTTTGCTTTTAAAAATGTTATGTTCCTAATTCAAATAACATAGTAATTTGAAAACGAAATCATGTAACGACTAAGAATAGTACATTACGACACTAGTGCGAAAAACATGAATTTCCTTTTTGCACGTGTGTCGTACGACGTATTTTAGTGCAGATGGTCCTCCGAAGTTTTAGACCTGACGTAAAATGACACACTTCTTGCACTAGAGCCTAAAAAAGGCACCATCTGTACTAAAAATGTATTTAATTTCTACTTGTACCTACCTATGGAATTTTGGTACTCAATTGACAATACAATACAATAAAAATACAATACTCTTTATTGCACACCATAATAACAGTAGAATTACAGATATACAGTGTTACAAGTACAGGTATTACAATATTGAATTTTATAACCCTATTTTTGAAATTACCCTCAATTAAATTGAGGAAGCGTATTTTGTCTTTTTTAATTTGGATTTTTATGATATGATGCAAAAAAAAAATACATGAATATTTCAATTAAAAAAGAAACCTTCACCGGGATTTGAACCCGGACGGCCGGGACATCCAGCTTGGAAGGCAGAGCCACTACCGACTAAGCTAATACGACCGTATAATATGCAATTGAACCATTTCAAAATACGGATATTATTTAATGAATTTTGATTACCATACCGCAGGGGCCTGTTTTAGATTCCATTTAGTATCATTTTAGTTTTTACCTAGTTTTAGTTTAGTTACACTTTTTAAATTTAGTTTTGTATGTACCTAATTGTAGTTTGTTTATAATTAATTGTAGCTATTTTGAGAATAAATGTAAACTGATGAAGTAAAAAAAAAATTGTTTTCCTTAAGTTGGCTGAATATTGAATTGCATTTAAAGAATTCTAATATCAAAGTAGGCATTTAACTGAGGAAGGAAAATAAATATTTAAACAAAATATACGGAAAGGGGAAATCCCACACGTGCTGTAATAATCTGCCCGCTGAGACCAATAATATTTACACAGACGAAGTGTCAAAAACGTGTATAACTTAATTGAGTCTGTCAACTTTGTCAGCCTCCGTAGCCTAGTTGGTGCCTACGAAGCTGGAGGTTCTGGGTTCGAATCCGGGCGGCATATTTGTGTGTTTATTTATCACAAATATTTGTTCCTTGGTCGTGGCTGTCTATGTATGTAGGCATGTATTTAAGTATCAATCTATTATATATATCGTCGCTTGGTACCCACATCACAAGCTTTAATTGAGCTTACCGTGGGACTAGGCCGATTTGTGTAAGATGTCCCAAGATATTTACTTTAACCTTTTTATTCATAAACGTCTCTCAACTTAGGAAGCCGATAAGAATGTCTGGCCCTTTCCGTCTACTAGATACATTGATAAGACCGAAAGAGACAAATAATACTTTGCTAAGTTAGAACACGTTTATGAATGAAGAGGTAAACGTCTACATACTCGTAGATTCATAAATAAATATCTCAGGACATCTTAAGGTGCATTCAGACCAAACGAGTATTCACTATTCTAACCCCCTACTCTACGAAATTCAATCGTTACAAAAAACGTGATTCGTTGATTTCGTAGTGGGGGATAGAACAGCGAATGCTCCTTTGGTCTGAATGCACCTTAACATGTGATACGAGGTCACAAAGCGCGGGTCAGGCGTGGCATACACCATTGACACACAAGAAAATTTCATATTTGATCCAATATGACCTGTGACAAAAAAACTAATCGCAAGTTTCAAGAACTTTAACAATAAATCGACTCACAAGACTCGAAGTAAGTCGATTGCGAGCGATCGGCCCATATCGCGGCCAAATCGAGCGAGGAATGCTGTGATTTCATCCAAGATTCCAACGCTACAAGCTATAGGCGGTAGCGATTTTGATTTTATTTAAGACTTTTGGTATTTTTAGGGTTCCGTAGCCAAAATGGCAAAAACGGAACCCTTATAGTTTCACCATATCCGTCTGCCCGTCTGTCCGCAGCATAGCTCAGTGTTGTAAATTCTGATTACAAAAAAAAAAAACATTTTTTCGGGTACCTCCCCAACTGGTGAAGTGGGGATGTATTTTTTTATTTACTGTAATCCTATAGCGTGGGGAATTATTCTATAGGTCTCTTAAAAAGAATAAGGGTATTAAAAGAAAGTTTTTTCTAAAGTCAGTATTTACGGGGATAATCGCTCTATAAGAAAAAAAATTGTGTGTCCCTCCCCCCTCTAACTTTTGATCCGTAGGCTCAAAAAATGTTTTAAATAATCATGGCTCATAGAATACTTTAAAATAAAACTATTTCGAACATAAACCGCCCAGTCGTTTTTGAATAACTACTCTAAAAGGCAAAGCTCGAAAGATACTAAGATTAAGTAAACCTATTTAAAATTCACGTAATGTAGTAAGTCAAAAATTACAGATCTAATTATCGAAACATAAAAAATACGTAACGTACGTTTATACATACCGCATTAAAATCAAAACTTATAACACTTTTCTTTACGAAGCGCAAAACATCTCCACGTCTAAAAAAAATCAAAACTGTTCACAAATCAAACTAAAAACACTACCGGTTCCCGAAAACTTGACCCAAGTCTGTCAGGGCTGGCACAAAACGCGAACTAACGCAGTCGCCTAGCCACGTGTCGACTGGTCGTCCCTCGATAATGTCACTTCTTTTAAACCCACTAGGGTTGCGCGCGCAGATTGAAACTGCAACTCCAAAAGGTCACAAACGCCTCGCATTTTGTATGCACTTAGGACTGTCTGTGTCGGATTCGTGAATAAATGTTAGCACACCCTATAAACCGACCTCATTAGAGAACGCACCTTTATTGCCACGGATCGTCTGTTTATTTTAGGTTTAAGGCTTTGACTTTATCGGCCGTCCTGACTTATTGGCCGGGGCTAATAAGTTGATGGGGCGATTATGGGTCTATGGGCGCGCCTACGCAAATGCTGGAATGGGTTTGGGTGGGGTTTAGGTATATGTGACAGCGTTTGGGTATCAGCTGATAAAATAGCGAGGTTTATATGGGCGGTAATAAAAGTTGGCAACCCTAAGTAATGGCGATATTCGGAAATGTTTGTGAATATAAAATGGCATCGAAATGAGATTTCTCTTTATTATTTAACTAGCGACATATAAAATAGAAATATTTTTTTAAATAAAATATACATAGGATTGATTCATATGATTCCTCAAAGTGATTAAGTACAAGTTTTTGTGTAAAAAATCCAATTAAAGGCATGATATCTTTTTATTTTTATTAAAACTACTATAAAAATAAGAATTATAGATTATATAGATATTTGCGAGCCCTACTCTGGCCGTTCTGATATATTTAATGAATAAATCTTAGGACATCTTACACAAGTCGACCTAGTCCCACGGTAAGCTCGCTTGTGATGTGGGTACCTAAATTCATAGACAGCCACGACCATGGAACAAATGTGTGTGAGTTTAGTAAAACGTCCCACTTTGTCGTTTGCCATAAAGCCGCTTTGTCGGTTTATATTCATATGAAGATACAAGTAAATCGGGTCTTTATGGTAAGCGACAAAGTGGGACGTTTTACTAAAAACTAACACAAATATTTGTGCTAAGTAAATACACACAATATCCTTGCCGGGATTTGAATCCGGAACCTCCAACTTCGTAGGCAAAGTCACTACCGACTAGGCTACGGAGGCTGACAATATTGCTCCAACTTATCTGATGCTGACTGTACCCTGTCCAAATATGTAAATAATTTAAATACAAGCGTTTTAATAAAATAACAAATTTAATTCATTAATAGCACAATTTACAGTCGGTGTTTCCAGAAAAAAACACGGACATTTTCAGCTAAACAGTAAACAAAATGGCCGCTTAATTGTAAAATTAGTCTCATGGGACCCCGTGTCTGGCTGTCCGTCTGGCAAGGGCGTTTTTACCGCGATGTGCTTATCATGAGTTGCGTTTATTACCATAAGGTAACTCTTATTCCATTCCGCTCATACTCGCAAATTGGTGCGAGTGAGAGGGACCCCTCCCTTACATTTAATCACTCCGGTGGCATGAGTTTAAAGGCGAAGCCACACCAGATGCGTGTGCAGCAGGTGCGCGTTCGCGTGTGCGTGACGTGCGAGTTGTAGCGTATGTAAATGTCATATTAGATGGCACCACAGAAATAAATATACACTAGAAGAAGCAAATGTATCTACTTGGCGTGTCCGAACTCAGTGGCAGCCACTGAGATGGCCATTTCTAATGACAGTCCACATACGTCAGCTGTTGCAGCCGCACGTAAGAAAAAAATACAAAATGCGTTATTACATGATAATTAACTGCACCAGCCCAAATATTTCAAGCGCACAAAAAACAAAAACATATTTCCCATCACACGTAAGTAATTTTTAAATAATATTGTGCGTGAATTCATTTTTAATCATTTTTTCTGTATTTTTATAGATGCGTCCAAGGATGTACCTAAGTAACTATACAATTACGTTACAAACCGGCGTTTACGTTGCATTGCTGCGTTTGCTTTAAGCGTTTGATCGACAATGTGTGTTAAAGAGATGATAAATAAGAGACTAGCGATACTCTCGCGTATCGCTTCGACTTCGTAGTACAGCCCATTTTTCACTCGTCCGTCAAATTTAGCGACTAGTGTTGTTCGTTCTACAATAAATATAATAGTGAGCGAGCGAACCCACGGATATAAAATCTATGTGTACGAGAAAGACGGCTGCATTGTTGCGGGGCGGCTGCATTGGTGTCTTTGAATCGTTTAGGTTTTACCATCACTAAATGCCGACCCGACCGTGACGTCTCAATGACAGCGGTTCCCATACAGATGGAGCTATTTACTTCATTTACTTTTTTTTATGTTGGCACAACAAAGTAGCTCCACTCCGCCCAAATCGCGGCGGCAACGAACAGGAGACAATCAGTAACCTGTTAGTTGCCACCGCCTTGCTGGCCCGCTAGATGCTTCTTCACGCTTCGTTTAAAGGGTCCCAACTTATAGGTATGCGGAAACACATGTGCCGGTAAAGAATTCCACTTTTTAATAGTCCGGCATATGAAGGAATTACCGAATTTATTAGTACGTGTGGGAATATTTTTATTATTATTATTTGTGGATGGCACAATGCTTGCGTGGCGTGCACGAGCGCGTGACCAGCAAGCGGTGTGCCATCTAATATGACATTTACATACGCTACAACGCGCACGTGCTGCCCACGTATCGGGAGCGGCTTTAAGCGTTAACGTAAGCGTTACTTGCCGACTCATGATACGGCTACGGCCACGAGAAAGTTCAAGCCCGCATAGCATGAAAGCGATGCGGGACTTTTTTTATTTTAGTTTGAATTCAGGTTGTACGCGAATTTTATGCGAATTCGAAAGCAATTGACAATCCGAAGTTGATGTATTGTTTGGAAACCATACACAGTTTCATTATCTGTAGTTTGGATATTACAAGACAATATGTTTTAGGAATATGAGAGTAGCAAATTCATCACTAAATGACTATTATAATTGTATTATTTTTATTTAAAGCATTAACAGCAATATAGATCTAAATACCATGCTCAAAAGTAACAATTAGCTGATAAAAATAACATCAGACAAGAAGAATGCACGGAAATGCTTTAAAATTTGTGTAATCAAAAGAAACATACTCGATTAACTATGAGTTAATTTACCACTCTGATGTACAGTTTATCGCCGCGAGATAGAATATCCGTCTTTATTTTTTTAATATAATTAGTTAAAGACGGGAATTGAATCTCGCGTACGTACTGTGTTGCTATACTAAGTTTAGATGCAGATAATAAGAGACTGGATAAATGAGCGTCATTGTTAGCATTAATATGGACATGACTATCGATTGAATGAATAATCAATCAATTAATCATTCAGAAAATTACATATTTGACACCGATAAATATGATACCTGTGTTAATAGTCACCCTAAGGCTTCGAAATAAAATTTCAATAAATTATTCGATTGATTAATTATTTAAACAACTCATTGCTAACAATGACACACATTTGTATGCTCTCTGCTCTGTAGATAATTTTGCTTGTATGTCCATATACATACACCTACATACAGGGTGGAAGAGAACGACGATCTTTCCCGCTACCGACCGAGTCTACCAACTATTACGATAAACTTTCAGTATGGGACCAACATCGAAAACGTACATGGAAAATTGACTTTTCCATACTATTGCGCTCGAACTAATCAGTCACTTGGGGTTCATTTATTTTTAAAGATATTTCGATGTTGGTCCCATACTGAAAATTTATCGTAATGGTTGGTAGACTCGGTCGGTAGCGGGAAAGATCGTCGTTGCGTTCCACCCTGTATAGATGTCAAAAACCGCAGAGAAACCGAGATCCAACCTGATTACACCCCCCAGCGGTATTTTTAACGCATGTGTGGAGCTTTTTAATATTTAATTTGGGATCAGAGACCACCCGACATAGACCCAACAATTCAAATCATTCTGCAAAATATTTTATTTTCGAATATGAAAATAATAAACTGAATTAGACGGCACATAAATAACAATTACCCCGTAATAAAATACTTAACACAAATAATGATATAAAACTATTTTAACAGAAAATATCACAATATAATAAAAACAAGAATATAAATTATTCTCTGTGAAAAATTTCACCTGAACCGCGAGTGTAGGTCTTATTTCTTTGGTATAAAAATAAATAAATATCAGTTTCTCGAAACACAAACACTGACTTAAGAGCTTTTTTGAGACTTGGAGGAATCTCGAATCTGATCGATTAACCACACAATAGCACAATAGAAACTCATTCTACGTGAGAAATGTTTGACATTATACGCACAAAAAAGTGTAATATTACACCCACATGAAAATCTGTTATCGCCCGTATCTTAAGACATAACATCGATATTATGGCTGATTGTTCGACGCACGCGCATGCCGCGGCTTCGCGATCACGGGACCATTCGGATTTAAAGTAATCTCGAGTCAGATTTACACATTTTGATTTGATAATTTTTGGTTGTATGCAACCGGAAAGATAGGACATGTCAGCTAATGACATAGGCGACAAGAATCTACCCCCTTATTCATAAACGTTTGCTAACTTAACCAGCCGCTAATAATTGTTTGTCCCTTTCGGTCTTAACAATGTGTCCATAAAAGCAAAAGGGACAAACAATTATTAGCAAACGTTTATGAATAAGGGGGCTAGTCTTTCTGGAGCTTATTTTGTGGAACAACTCAAATCGTATTAAATTATTAATTATTTTTATCTGTATTTTTGAGTAATAAGCATGTATGTAAATTTAAATATGAGATGTCATATACCAAAGAAAAAATACCGAAGTTTAATAACGCCGGAGCCCACCTCTTTAATTTTTTGCATATTAGTACCCTTAGTTGATACCCGCAGTCCATTTAAACAAGATAAGGTTCCTTATAAAAAATACGGGTTTTAACATTTCTTAATATTGTTTTCTTACTTGCAAAACAGAGACACCTCCATAAGTGTGACAGAAATGGAGTAGGCTAGTAAGCCAAAGTATTTATTATTTTAATCCAGTGTTATTTTTCTAAATAAAATCAAAATTGTTTATTGTTTATGTCTATTTTTATTATGTATGTAATATCTGTGTATTGAAGCTAACATACAGAGTTATCGTAATATATGCGTAAAGCGAATACAATGGCATGCGAATACATGAGCAGCAACAAGAAAGAAACGAATATCAGATCAAAACTATCTTTAAATTCTGAATATGCTTGTCGACGAAAGGTTTAAAGCATTTCTTGAAGTGCCCATTGATAATAAACTAATGGGTTTGTAGAACTGAGTATGATTGTTATTTTAATTTTAACATATTTTAGTATAAGCTGTGGCAGCTTTTTGTTTGAATACTCATTGTTTAGATCTTTTTTTTTTATTTTCTTTGAAACAGTAGGAGACAAAATAAAACATTTCCTATACTCTTTTCAACCAACTTGTCAGTAGAAAGAGGCGGTAAAATAATGTAGGAAGGAAAAGTTATTTGCACTATAAAACTTAAAAATGATGCCTTTTTCTACTGACAAAGCTGGTTGAACAGAGTATATTTTATATTTGACCCCGTAAAAAATGAAGTACAATTATTATGATACTGAATGGTCGCTTAAACGAGTGTACCTTTGTTTTTATTAAAACCTGTCGATAAATAAAGATTGAAATAAAAATGGACATAATAGCCTAACATTATAAGAAAAAATATTTTTTCCATTTCTTATACAAAATAGAGTGTTAAGTATTGTGAAAGGCTGATTCTTTATCTCGAAAATTGCAAGCGACCATAGGCTACATCAACTGTTTGATATTAAGCAAAACATATGCCTATTTGCCATTACGGTCGATTACAAAAAAAGTAACATTAATAAGGCCTTAGTTCAAACAAAAATCACGATCGCATCAGTTGTGTTACGAAAGTTAGTCATACTGATTATACTCTGTCTAATAATCTTTGGCAGTCACAAAACGCAAAATTAAAAAATGTAGGCTCGTATTGTTGATTGCTCAAAGATAATAGGAATTTTTCGCCTTTCTTCACTGCCAAAAGTCTTTAAGTACACAAAATTAAACTCCGTAACACCAAAATTATGACGTCAATTTTGTTTTCATTAAAGGCTTTTAACTATACAGGGTGTTCCACGAGCCACTGAAAACCTTGAACGGGGTGATTTAGTAGGCTATACTGAACAACTTTTAATATGGGGCCAATCACGAAATCTAAAAAAAAATTTGGCTTTTTCATACATTTTGACCGATTGATCACGACATTTTTATATGAAAAAGGCAATTATTTTTTGAGATTTCTGGGTTAGCTCCGTAGTAAAAGTTATTCAGTTTAACCTACCAAATCACCCCGTTCAAGGTTTTCAGTGGGTCGTGGAACACCCTGTATACAATTTTTTAACTATTACATTTCAACCGATTACCGTGTTACAAAATTT
>JALPQI010019780.1:0-25369 GCA_025490895.1 Thaumatotibia leucotreta | reverse complement strand
AAATCAGAAAGCAGTGTTAAAAAGCTTACATAAAACTCATTTTGGTATTGTTCGTATGAAAGAAATTGCCCGTTCTTATTTTTGGTGGCCTAATTTAAATTCAGAAATTGAAAATATTGGAAAATCTTGTATAATATGTTTAACTAATCTAAAAAATCCAATGAAATCACCACAGGCATGGCCAACACCGCCTGCAGCTTGGTATCGACTTCATGCGGATTTTTTAGGGCCATATTATAATAAAATGTATTTAATCATTATAGATAGCTATAGTAAATGGCCAGAGGCTTTCGAAATGTCAAACATGACAGCAGCTAAAACAATTGATGTACTAGATAAATTATTCAGCCGGTTTGGATATCCCAATCAGCTGGTCACTGATAACCAAACCACATTTACAAGTGTGGAATTTAACAACTATTGTAAAGAACATAGTATTAAACAAATATTTTCACCACCCTATCACCCAGCGACAAATGGAGCCGCAGAGAAATTTGTACAGACTTTCAAGTCCGCTGTGACTAAAATAAGAGAAAATGGATTCAGTGTTAACTCAGCAATCAATTTATTTTTGTTTGACTATAGAACCACACCTCATAGGACGACAGGTGAAACGCCAGCTCGTTTGTTGCTGGGGAGGGAATTAAGGAACAGATTTAGTTGCCTTAAACCTTCACCTATATCTGAAAATATATCAGAGCCGGAAGGGAGAAAGGCAGGTAGAAGAAAAGTTAATTTTCTAGTAGGGCAAAAAGTGATGGTCAGAGACTATAGAAAGGGTTGTAAGCCCTGGATAGTGGGCATAATAGTGTCAGAATCTGTTCCAGATTTAACATATATAGTTGAGGTTCAAGGTATGAGATGGAAACGCCATATTGATCAAATGGTGTATTGTAATGAGGATGTAGATAGTAATTAGATTTAAGTTTTGTATCGTAGGCCAAGTCCAACTTGCATTTATTTACAATGATGCCAAGATATATATTTAGGTTTAATTAGGTGAGTTAAGCCAATCACCATTTTTGTAGTTCCTGTAGAGTTACAATAGGATTAACAGATAGTCCGTTATGATGTATCTAGACTTAAGTAAAACTAGATTAGTTTTAGCATTAGTCCGGGAGAGTGTAGTATGTGTGAATTGGAACGCTCTCTTCGGCTGCATCGGATCTTGTGTAAGGTCAAGTTTTGGTTAAGCTCCAATAAAATAAGTTCATTAAATTCAGTGTTCTTATTTCGGATACAACAGACGAAAATAGTCATTTTAGTACAGATGGTGCCTTTTTTAGGCTCTAGTGCGAGAAGTGTGTCATTTTACGTCAGATCCAAAACTTCGGAGGGCCATCTGCACTAAAAAAACGTCGTACGAGACACGTGCAAAAACGAAATTTGTAACTCGTCTCGATTCAACAATGTATTTGTTTTGAGTGTGGTGACGGCAGTAAGAATACATGTGTCACCACCCCAACCCCTCCTGCGGGTGTTGTAGGAGTCGACTAAGGGATTGAAGTGTCACTGACCGTTATTTGATAAAAGATTGATGATGGGCAGCAGCGTCATCATAGTGGACACATTACTGCGATCGCCAATCCGCTTGCCCTGCGTGGCGGTTATGGGCATTTACCTCCTAATGCGTTTATATGCTTGATAGGAGAGGCTTACGTCCAGCAGTGGACTATCATAGGCTGATGATGAATCCCCAAGGAACCCTAAACATGTAAAACAAAATGTAAAAGGCATTAATCGATCCGGATGCAATGTCAATGACCCTGATTAACGATCTTGGTGTGAAACTTGAAAAAAAACGACAAAAACTTGTCATACGATGTTCGTGTTTAAACTGTGGGTGTCCTCTTTTTATGACATGTTTAATTTTTATAGTTTATTTTAATTAAAAAAGTAAGTTTTCATACTGTTCATCAGTACAAAACAAAAAATGGTAAACAAATATGGCTGACTTTGATAGCATTTGACGTTTTTGACACATATCGTGAAACACGTTCGTATATTTATTTTTATGTTACTAATGATAATTATGAATAATTTTAACAAAAATTGTATTTGAACTCAAGGTTTAATCTAAAACTTCGCAGAATTTAAAAAAAATCGTGCGTTCTAGCCTCATCGCCGCTGTGTAGAACAAAAACTTTTGTCTAAAAAAAGTACAAAAAGTGGGTCAAAAGTATGCATCTTTTAAGGTTAAGGGTTGATTTCAAATTTGTGATTAGGCCAATATTACTTTTATTACTAGGTCGATTTGTGTAAGATGTCCCAAGATATTTATTTATTTATTTTATACTGCTTTGTAGTGTGCGTGACACGGAACCAAACAACACACAAAAGTGTGACATGGAACCCTAAAAAGGCGGGAAAGTTGATCCTGTCTCGGCTAATTACGTCCGCCGTGCAGATTCGCACAATTATTTCGTAGCCTGAGTGTACGTACATTTTACGTGTATCACAAACGTAGTAATTCTTGTTTTATCACTTCATCCAGGGATTTATTTATTTCATTTATTTATTGAATAATTTAACACCAGTTTAATTATAGTATTTTATGCAACCCTTGTTTAAGAGAGGTCAAAAAAGGTAAGTGGCGCGGGTAACAATTTGAGGCGAAGCCGCCACGAGCATTTTTTGACTCAGTTAAACAATGTTGCATATAATACTTTTTCTACGACCACGCATTTATTTTTAAATAAAATTGTAAATTTTAGAAATTTGCTTAGTCAAACACAATTTTATTAATCATCAATCATCAAGGTCGGGCGGGAAACGTAAATTAAAAAAAAAGAAAACTCCTCTATGGTTTACTGTCCATCTGATTTTGTTTTTTTTTTAATTAGGTTGACACCATGTATTTCATTAAGTCTTGTATATGTCACCGTAATATTGTAAATAGCGTTAAATTATAATTTACCTAGCGAAATTGTAAACTATCGAAAGATTGTCAACTGCGCCATACTGTTTCCAATTTAACGTATTATTTTTCGTTAGATTATAATCTGTCGACCAGAAACCGCCAGATTGTCAAATAGCTATCTGATTGGTCGGTCTTAAATATGGCCGCTCTGTGTACTTGCCATAGAGTTAGAAATCAAACACAGGTGTCAGTGAAATAAAAGACAGAGCGTGTCATACATAATTAATCTCAACACTAGAAATTGAGATTAATTATGTACTTATGTGTCACCCTAATAATTATAACCATTAGATTACAATCTCACTCGCGAGATTATTAACTATCGAAAGATTGTAATCCGTAACGTAGGTTTATTGAACGTAAACAGTGTTTTGGTCATAGAGATTATAAACTATCGAAAGATTGTGATCCATAACGTAGGTATAGTCCATTTCAAATACGAAGGCCCGATGCCACTCGAAATATTTGTCATTTAATTGGTCCACTACAAATTGGCACGTGTCATACACCGATATAGGCAAAAAATATCACGCCACAAATGGATATTGCCAGGTATCTTTTGTTATCACTGATCCTATTGTTGACGCCTAATGACTTTGTTAAGTGGAATCGGGCCTTCGTATTTGAAATTGACTTTACTTACAATTTAACGGATTGAGTTTCGGTAAATTATAAACTGTCGACGCATCATGCATCGGATCGCAGCAGCTCGCGGTTTCATTGGTTGAACGTCTGAAACTCCGTGTACCCGGCGTCGTCATTTCAATGGATAAATTACCTAGAGCTTCGAATTGCATATTTTTATATAGTTAAACCAAGGCTTATGTCCATACTTCATTCCGCAGTAGTGTATTGTGGTATTGTTGTGTGTTTTCTCGACTATTGTATTGTCATTATTTGACTCATAGTAAACTTAATTGAAAAAACAAATAACTTCCAGTGTAATATTTTTAGTTTTAGTCACACCACTAGAAATGCATTCCGGTTCGAAAGAACTTTCGATTCTTACTAGAATTTTTTTTGTACAACGGTACACGGTGTTTAAGTCATTCAATCGAGGTGCATTTCGATGCATGTTATAATTATTACAATTCACAATATGACGGTTTCCCGTCGACAGATTATAATTTACCGTAAATCAATCCGTTAAATTGTAAGTAGATACCTATGTTACGGATTACAATCTTTCGATAGTTTATTACCTCGCCAGTGATATTGTAATCTATCGGCATTTATAGGTTTAGGAAAGCATGTATTTTATTTGACTGCAACTTGTGTTTGATATCTAACTCTATGTAAACAGTAAACAAAGAGGCCATAGAACTGACCAATCAGATAGCCTTTTGACAATGTGACGGTTTCTACTCGACAGATTATAATCTAACGAAAAGTAATGCGTTAAATTGGGAACAGTATGACGCAATTGACAATCTTTCGATACTTTACAATTTCGCTAGGTAAATGAAATGAAATGAAATGAAATGAAATGAAATGAAATGAAAGTTGAAATGAAATGAAATGAAATGAAATGAAATGAAATGAAATGAAATGAAATGAAAGTTTATTCACAAGAACATATGGTGCATTACAGTAGATGTTATAAATATTTACATTGGTGATCCTTAATATGTTCTGCCATAAGGCATGTGAAAATTGTTATAGTCATGACCATGACACGTCAAAGCCATGTATGTGTAGGTATATACATTTATATTGTGTTCATGCAATGTCTTCCATACAAACTAAGAATATTGGATTAAGACAAAGACATTGTAAATAATCATTATTATTGAGGCATGCATGTCATCATTATCATTATATTAAATTACAGTAATAAATGTCAAAGGATGTATATTAAGGTGTAAATCTACGTATAACTAAAACTTATAATTCAAATATTCGTCAATCGTGTAGAAGCATGCGTTACATAATATGTCTTTAAACTTAATCTTAAATTGGGTGTCCGGAAGTATCTTAATAGATGCAGGGATTTTATTGAAAATTCTTATACACATATAGTATGCACTTTTCCTTCTAATTTTTAGCCTACATGGTGGTATTGCCATCTGGTATTGTCTGAGTGGTCTATTCATCAAATTATTAAATGGTGGGAAAAGTTCTAAATTTTGTTTTACAAATACAGCCGCCTCATATATGTACAGGCATGGGAGTGTAAGTAGTTTATACTCGGCAAATACGGATCGGCATGACTCTCTTCTATTTTTACCGTAAACCGTTCGTACGCAATTTTTTTGAGCTATAAATGCTCGATCTACTTCCACCGAGTTCCCCCAGAGGATTATTCCGTATCTTAATACGGACTCGATATAAGCATGGTAAGTAACGAGGGCGGTTTCTTGCGAAACAGTTTCTTTGAGTCGCCATAGTACAAATTTAAATTTATTAATTTTTTTGCATACATTGTCAAGGTGTTTTTTCCAATTGCAATGGGTGTCTAGTGCCATACCTAAGAAGACCGAGTGCTCAACTTCTTCTATTTCAATATCGTCGTGTTTAATTTTAATATGTCTTGTTGGTGCCTTGTATGATCTAAACTGTATAAATTTCGTTTTCTTAAGATTAATTGATAGGTTGTTTTCTGTAAGCCAAGTTATTACGTCATTTAACGCCATATTTACATTAAGTTCGTATGTATCTATATCAGTACCTTTTACGATTATTGTAGTATCATCGGCAAATAGAATTGAAGTATGCTGCGTAGATTCAGGTAAGTCATTAATGTATAGAATAAATAATAGCGGTCCTAAAATACTGCCTTGTGGCACACCGTAAGCATTTATTTTGTATTTGGACGTATATGGCTTAAGTTTATTTTTTTCTATTCGGTCTATCTGAGTGCACTGTTTTCTTTCAGATAGGTAGCTTCTAATCCAGGAGTAAGCAGGTCCTCGAATCCCGTAACGTTCTAGCTTATTGAGAAGCCGGTTGTGACAAACAGTGTCAAAAGCCTTTGACATGTCTAATAGTAGTGCTCCTACCGGGATGCCTTTGTCTATACAATCGGTAACTATGTTGTTTAACTTAAAACATGCTAGAGATGTTGATTTTCTTTTTCTAAATCCATTTTGTTCATCCCTCAAGATGTTAAATTTATCTAGAAAATTTTCTATTCTATTGTACATTGCTCTCTCGTATATTTTAGCTATAACCGGAATCAGAGTGATAGGACGATAATTCCCTATTTCAGATTTATCACCTTTTTTAAAGATTGGTTTTACCACAGACTTTTTCAGTATCGAGGGGAAAATGCCCTGTTCAAATGATATGTTAATCAGATACGATAAGGGGAATGATAGTATATACGCAACACTTTTTATAATTTTAGTTGGTATTTTGTCAAAACCGGTAGAGGGAGTATTACGAAGTGAGGATATTATTTTATATATTTCGCACGGGTCGGTAGGAGATAAGAATATACTATGTTGTTGGCTATTAAATGTCAGTGAAGTTTTAGAGGTTGTAGGATTTTGGTTGATGTTAATAAAGTGGTCGTTGAATTCTTCGGCAATTTTTTGAGGACCATGCAGTAGTGTTCCCGACTTGTCTCGAACGGTAGATATTTCTTTTTTGGATTGCTGATTATAACTACCCTTAATGACATTCCATGCAGCCTTGCATTTATTAGAAGCATTCGATATAATTTTGGTATTATGTATCTTCTGTGAATAGGAAATGCATTTTTTAAGTACTCTAGTGTAGGCATGTAATTCTTGTTTATTAAGGTCTTTCTCGTGTGTACTTCTCTGATACTTAAGGAAAAGTTTCCTCTTAGTTGCACAACAACGTTTGAGTGATTTGGAGATCCATTTTGTCTTTTTAGTTTTATTAGTTAATTTTATTTTTTTAACGGGAAAGCAAAGATTATGGAATAAAGCGATTAGTTCATGGAATTTTTTGAAGGCTTCATCAGCACAATGTTCATCATAAATTTCTGAAAATGATAATTGCTTCATATGATTTTTAAATAAGAGAATATTTTCGTCACAATAATCTCTTTTTGTAACATACCATTCTCGTACATATTTCCTCAAATTGGTGGGGAAGGTTATGATTTGAGCAGTATCATGGTCTGATAGACCCAATTTTAATGTTGTACCTTTCGCAGTTTTCAAGTTGCTTATAATATGATCTATGCAGTTGTTTTTACGAGTAGGCTCATTTATATGGCTAAACATATTATAATTTTCCAGTATACTATGATACAATTTAGTTGTCCTATTTTCAATTAATGTATTGATATTCAAATCACCACATATAACAATTTTTTTACTAGTTTTAGATCTAAGAAATTTTAATAATTTATTCAATTGTTCAAAAAATATGTCAATATCTGAATCAGGAGTCCTGTATATACAAACTACTATTAGATTACAATTAAATATTTCAACGCCACAACATTCGAAATCTCGTTGCATTGAAAATGTTTGTATGAATGGTATATCCTCCGCATCCAGTGCTTTATCAACCATTATAGCAACACCACCTCGTTTCTTAGGTCGAGAGAAAAATGACACAAGTTCATAATCCTTAAAAACTAAATTGTTTTCAGTGCCAGAGCAAAGAAATGTTTCTGAGAAGCAGATTACACTAGGAATAGACTCTTTGTTTTTAAAACTATCAATAACTATTTCTAATTCATCTATTTTTGACAGAACCCCGGCAATGTTTTGATGAAATACACAAAAAGCATTATCTTGAGGTACGAAAAGTCCGGTTCACTGTTATTTCTGGATTTGGGTCCTCTTGACAGGAGCTGGTGGTAGAGGTTCTAGGTTCTGCAAGCTTCAAAATTTCAGCAGCGATTCTACTGTTTTCGTCGTTTGTGCAAGTCTGTTCCAAGCATGTATTTAATTTACTTTCTTCCAGGTTGTTCGGGTGTTCATTCACGTGCAGTTTTTGTTGCGCTTCAGTTGACTGTTCTATTAGCATTTGAGGTAATGAGATTGGAGTGAATTTCTTTCCGTTTACAAATAACGTATTGTTTCGTATGACAGCATGATGCCCTTTTTTACGTTCTTCATACAGATTATCTCGGAGTTGTTTGCGTGCCTTTAAACTGTCACTATCTAGTACTTCAGAAACAGCTAGTCCAGTATTTCTAAATTGACGTGCGTTGTCTAAGACATACTTCTTCATCCTTGTACTTAGAAGTTCAATGAGGACCGGACGTCGATTTCCTTTTTTTCCTATTCTCCTTACAGTTTCAATGAAGCCATTAATCTGTACGTGTAATATGTCAGTAAATATGTGATTTATGCGCGGGTAAAGTTCGTACTCAGTTTCACCGTAGTATTCTTCCAATCCATATAATACAAATGTTTTTTGGTTTCCATTATCAGTGGGTTTTTCATCTATACGACCCTTCAGATAGCGTAATTCAGTAGTAAGTTTTTGATTTTGCAGCTCAAGATCTTTAATTTTTTGATTGGTTACATGTAGTTCACCGGCCAGTCGTTTTTGTTCTAATGTTATTATGTTATTTTTTTGTGTGAGTTCTTGTTGATATTTCCCAATGGCAGTATTAATTTCAGAAATGGTAAATTATAATCTAACGATATTTACAATAGTACGGTGACATATACACGAGTTGTCTTAAAATGCAAAAAAACGCGCTGCGTGTAAACCCGAATGCGTTTATAGGGAATAGACAATATAGACTTATCTTGACATCTGTAAGGTATGGGCTTAATGGTGTGTTCACGACCATGTAAATGACAAATAAAAGTATGGGAGTAGAAAAAAATGTTTTCAATATCGTCCCAAAAAACTGTTGCAACTTGCAACAGTTGACTATGGCAGCAGCAGTTTCTTAATTAAGCGTTTAGATAATACCGTTACTTATGTGTTAATTAGTTACCTACTGAGATATAATCTAAATGATATTTATAACAAAAACTATAAACCACCAAAGTGGTTTTATTCTGCCAATCCATAAGTCCGTTCCATAGTCTGAATATCAAGGCAATAAAGTCGTGTAAACATATTTTTGGCACCTTAACCGTAACGATATCTTTGACGTCGACTGTAAATGTTAATTACGCCAAAAAAGTAGTAGAATAAATTATTTTTTAAGAAATCGGATATAGTTACGCACGGGCCAACACGTAAAGTGGGAGTGTTTTTTTTTTATTTTCCTGTAATCCTATAGTGTGGCATATCGTTGAATAGGTCTTTAAAAACATAAGGATATCAGTAGACTTTCGAAAGTGTGAAATATGGGGCTATTATAAGGAAAATTAGTAAAATACGTCTTGACAACAAATATAAATATTTTAATGAATGAACATCGAAAAGTATAGACAGTTAGAAAAGATAAACACCTGTCAACGGATTGTTGATTGAAAGAACCTACATGCAGTATGCATAATTGAATACAATCACAGAAAGTCAATATTTTTGGAAATAACCGCTCCATAACAAAAATATACTGTGTCCCTCTAACGTCTGTTGAGGTTCTCTATCTGTGGGTCCAAAAATTATGGAAAAAATCATGAAGAATCCCAAGGCTTATAGAAAAATTAAAATAAAGCTTTTCCGAATATAATCGGCCCAGCCTATCTAATAACTACGGAACTATACTGTGCATGGCCCAACATGCCCTTGACCAGTTTTTTTATAAAAAACAAATCGACATTGCTTAAAAAAAATGTCACCGCAATCTGTACACGGATAAGGCAGAAGTCCAAAGCCGTATTTTTACTTTCAAAACATAAAGGAGTCTTTTTCGCTCCATTTTCATAATTAAACCAAATTCCGTAATTGGCCGTCTATGGATACTTTTATTCTATTCCTTTGGTTAAGTTCACTTTTATATGCTTCATTAGCGGTTTAATTACTAAGATCTATACGAGGGCTGTTTGTTTTGTTTGTTATTTAAAGGCGTTCTTAAATCGTTTGAAAAAACTTAGATTTTATTATGCCTGTTGCGTTTAAACTTATCAAGGTCTGTGAGTAAGTCCGGCATATTTTATTTGTAAGGAAAGTCCGTCATCACCATCATCATCATCTCAGCCAAAAGACGTCTACTGCTGGGCAAAGGCCTCCCCCAATGATCGCCAATATGACCGGTTCTGCGCTGCTTGCTCCCAGCGGGTTCCCGCGACCTTGACCAGGTCGTCGGACCATCTTGTGGGAGGTCTGCCCACACTGCGTCTTCCGGTACGTGGTCGCCAGTCCAGCAGTTTCTGGCCCCATCGGCCATCTGATCTTCTGGCGATGTGCCTAGCCCAGTACCACTTAAGCCCGTCATATGCGTCTTATATTGTTGAGTCAGGGGTGGAAATTAGTTGGTAGACGGACTTTTCTCATAGACGGTCTTACCCGCGTTTAATTTAGTTTTTTTTTGTTTGCTGTATATATATTAATGCAGTTAAATAGTCGCTATATTTGCCATTCTGCAATCGTACACGATAAGCGATAAGTAATAAATGTATAAGAATGATAGATGCCTACGAAGCTGAAGGTTCCGGGTTCGAATCCCGACGAGGGCATTATTTGTGTATTTATTTATCATAAATATTTGTTCCTTGGTCATGGCTGTCTATGTATTTAAGTATCTATATGTATCTATCTATTATATGATTATATCGTCGCCTAGTACCCACATCATAAGCCTTAATTGAGCTTACTGTGGCACTAGGTCGATTTGTGTAAGATGTCCCAATATAATATAATATAATATTATAGATTCGTATAAAAAGTCGCGTGACCATTTCCACACATTTGAAATAACGCTTTTTTCTATTGACGCTTGTCAATAGATAAATGCGTAAGTAATGCGCGTGAATAAGACAAATGATAAATGTTTGGGCAGATTATAGAATTGAGTATTTATTTCTTAATTAATAAAAAATGCTATTTGTTTTTTATTACGCACTGGTCTTACCGCGAGCTACTAAGCTATGAACTGTCAGCTATAAACACGAACATAAGATACACGGCGATACTTGTCCGGCGAAAATAGCTGATAGCTGCGCCGGGTCACTTTTATTTACACGGGAGTGCGTATCTTTTGTTCGTGTTTATAGCCAACAGTTCATAGCTTATAACTTAGCCTATAGCTTATAGTAGCTCGCGGTGAGACTAGTGCCTTAATGCCGTAGAACTGTTTTTTTTTGTGGAACTAATCGATTTATTTTGTTTAATAATTTGATTTGTTTTTAAGTAGTATATACATTGTATTATAAATATTAATTGTCAAAAATACTAAGTTTACCCGCCCAACCCATTTACA
This sequence comes from Thaumatotibia leucotreta, assembly GCA_025490895.1. NCBI lineage: Eukaryota > Metazoa > Arthropoda > Insecta > Lepidoptera > Tortricidae > Thaumatotibia > Thaumatotibia leucotreta. Next base: position 14,195 of record JALPQI010019780.1, on the reverse strand, counting down.
ACTCTTTTCTTTGGCATATTACATCTTATATTTATATAAAACAAAAAGCTTTACCTGACATTACGATAAAACCCAATACGTAAATATTCTCGATTTCTTCCAAAAAGTAATACGAGATAAAAGCTACCAAAATAAAGACTAGATTATCCGAAGAAAGATTCAAACAAATACTAAGGAATATTTTATTTACAAACGTTATTTACATGGGATAAAATAAATTCCGTGAACACATATATCTGTTTTGACTTTTTGCGTCTGAATAAACAGAAATAATCTTTTATATATATTATATACCGTCTTTATTTATAAACATCTCCTAAAGGTGCGTTCAAACTAAAAGAGCATTCGCTGTTCTAACCTCCCACTCTACGAAATTCGATCGGTAAACAAAACGTGATTGGTTGATTTCGTAGAACGGGCGCTAGAACAGCGAATAACACTGAGACTGACAGTAATAGCTGTCATGCTACTTCAGTCAGACTCGGTGACACTGCCTGAAATAGCATGTGTTTACGAACGTTTCCGAAGGCAAGTAATTTCTCACTACACCTGTATGTCCTTTTCGATCAAATACAAAAATTGATAAGATCGAATGGGACAAACAAGTTTTATCGGCTTGCTAAGTTAAGTGACGTTTATGAATAAGGGTAGGTACCGTAAAGCAACCCAACTATAGTTTTTTTATATGACGAAGGTAGACAGCTGAGCTCTCAGCCCACCTGATGGAAAGGAGGAACTGAGGCCCAGAGACATAGTGATCAAAAAATCGCCTATGTGCTGCCTACCCTGAGGACTTAGATGGATTATTTATGCCAGTAATTACACCGGCTATATTACCCCCAAACCGGAACACAGCAGTGCAAACACTGCTATTTAGCGGCAGGTTAACGGGTAAGACGGTGGTAGCTATCCGGGCGGACCCTGCACGAGGTCCTATCACCAGCATTAAAATATAGTCCATAATTTCAATTCCTAATAAACGTCAGTCCGAATCTTTTCTTTGGCTTTGTCTATTTTTTTTTATTATGAATGAGGAGTTTAAAACTATGAAAAGCACGATTAATATAACAATTAGACATAATGGAAGACATTTGATTAAGTTTTAGACCATTGTTGCGTTTAGACTACTTATAGCTAGGTCGTTTTACGCTATGGAAAATATCTATGATACAAAAAAGTAACATCTTTCATGATATGAAAATGCCCTGCCAGCCGTGTGGTGATGGCAGTAAGAATACATTTGTCACCACCCCAACTCCTCCTACGGGTGTAAGAGTCGACTAAGGGATTGAAGGAAGTGTCACTGACCACTATTTGATAAAATATTGATGATGGGCAGCAGCGTCATTCATAGTTGACACATTACTGCTATCGCCAATCCGCTTGCCCAGCGTGGCGATTATAGGCATTTACCTCCTAATGCGTCTATACGCATAGTTAATAGGAGAGGCCTACGTCCAGCAGTGGACTATCATAGGCTGATGATGATGGTGATGATGAAAATGCCCTTACCAGGATTTGAACACAGAACCCTCGGCTTTACTACCAAACAGCCTACAGAGCCGTATGCTGACGGCAGTAAGAATACATTTTGTGGATGTGACAACTCTTTTCTCGGGTGTTGTAAGAGCCGACTAAGGAATTGAAGTGTCACTGGCCATTCTTTGATAGAAGATTGATGATGGGCAATGTCATCATAGTGAACACATTACTGCGATCGCCAATCCGCTTGCCCAGAGCGTGACGATTATGGACATTTACCTCCTAATGCGTCTATACGCATAGTTAATAGGAGAGGCCTACGTCCAACAGTGGACTTAGATAGGCTGATGATTAGAGCCCGGAAAATCCGTAGCAAAACAAAAGACTGTCGTAATGAAGCTAGGGTGCGAAACATTTTTTTATCGATATCGAATAAGTTTTGTGTAAAAATCATAGCAATATGTTTAGATTTTTATATACCTACATTATTTTTAAATCATTCAAGCCAAACGCAAAAGGAATAGTAAGTTAAGGTTTTGTTTTATACAGGGTGGAAAGGGACGACGTTCCTTCCTGCTACCGACCGAGTCTACCAACCATTACGATGAACTTTCAGTATAGGACCAACATCACACTTTGTATGAGGGGTTAATTTTTTTTTATATTTCGATGTTGGTCCCATACCGAAAGTTCATCGTAATAGTTGGTAGACTCGGTCGGTAGTCGTCCCTTTCCACCCTGTATATGTTATTTCATCTAAAATACAACGTAACTTATATTAATAACGTTACATTTCATATTAAGTACCTAATAACCCTTCTCTTTTGTCTTGGCCGTAGTCGGGTGACAAAGAGGAAATCTACCTCATTGAAAATAAAAGACAATTCCGAAAATTAAAACTCCATAAGACATTTTATTTATTTAAACTTTATTGCACAAAAGTAAAACTTAAAGTACAACAGGCGGAATTAATGCCATGAGGCATTCTCTACCAGTCAACCTTGGGGCAAAGCAGAGAAAATTGTAGGCGGCGCAACTATATAAATATAAACCAAATCTGTGTATAATAAATTAATTAAAAAGCAATTACAAAATCGTACATATATATACATACATTATAACATACTCTAATATATTTATATAAATATCATACATATATACATATAATATAATAATATAACTTGACATTGAAGCGAATGGAAATGAATGAGTGAATGGATTGGAAGCGGTGGTGGCTCAGTGGTTTAGACGTTTGACTTTCAATCCGAAGGTTGTGGGTTCAAATCCTGGCTCGTACCAATGAGTTTTTCCGAAACTTATGTACGGAATATCAGATGATACCATTTAGCTTTCGGTGAAGGAAAACATCGTGAGGAAACCTGTATACATCCGCGAAGAAATTCAAAGGTGTATGTGAAGTTCCCAACCCGCTTAGGGCCAGCGTGGGGACTATAGCCCAATCCCTCTTATATGTATATGTGAGAGGAGGCCTGTGCCCAGCAGTGGGACATTATACAGGATAAAAAATATAAAATAATAAGACATTCAATGTCATTATTGTAATTTCATTGCGTTTGATATATAAAATATAAGTTGTGTCTCAGTAGATAATTATTATTTGTATCTTAAAACGGTTTGATACTGACGTAGTTTAAATATAAACTTACTCGATATCGATAAAAAGATGTTTCTTACCCTAGTTTGATTGCGACAGTATTTTGGTTTAGTATAGATTTTGGGCTCTGCGTGATGATGTATGTATGTAGCCTACAGAGGCCTTCACATAACAGTTTCCCCAAAATCCCAAAACCCCAAAAACAATTTCCCAGCTCCCCATTAATCCCAAGAAACTGACCTCGATCCCTCTCTTTCTGTCGCTGTAGTGCGTCCCGCGCGTTCTCAATTACGGGTCCCGTACAAACGATCGTTTGCAACAAAGGGAATTATTAAAGTATTAGGGAGTTAAAATGACTGGAAGAGACTATAAGGATGCGGCTTTATTGACGCGGAGCGGAGCGGAGCTGTGGGAGGTCGGCTAATGAGACCGCATCACAGTGTTTCGAATTCGAATTTGAAGAATGTAATTGGTCAATTTTGCACAGCTCCGCTCCGCTCCGCTTCAGTGGAGCCGCACCCTAATAGGGTGTAACTGATTGTCAGCCTCCGTAGCCTAGTAGGTAGTGACTCTGCCTATGAAGCTGGAGGTTTTGGGTTCGAATCCCGGCGAGGAAATTATTTGTGTATTTCATCATCAGCCTATGATAGTCCACTGCCGGACGTAAGACTCTCCTATTAACTAACTATACGCATTAGGAGGTAAATTTGTGTATTTATTTATAAATTTGTGTTCCTTGGTCGTAGCTGTGTATGTACTTAAGTATCTATATGTACGAATATGGGTCAAAATTCTTTTCGTTGTCTTGTTTCAAACTAATCTGTCACGCTTGTAGTTACTGTTTCGACTCAGTATATAAAAAAATCCGGTTCACTTGTTTTTCTTTTTCATGCTAGATTTTTATCCATACATCAAAAATTAAAAACAAAACAATACATCATCTCATACAAAAATCACAACTGTGTCACGTTTTTTTGGGGACAATATATCGTCGCCTAGTACCCACATCACAAGCATTAATTGAGCTTACCGTGGGACTAGGTCGATTTGTGTAAGATGTCCCAAGATATTTATTATTTTTTTAATTTAGTTTGAGCAAGACGCATAGAAAATATGTTACGAAAGCAAATGAAAATGATACACATCTTTAAACTTATCCCCCTGTGCTATTTTGATAAAAACAGAATATGTCTAATACAACGAGGAATTTACGTTTTTTAATAGAGCACCTTAGAAAGCACGTTCGACGTTTTAGAATATCAAGTTGATTTGTGATTTAGCTAAGTCCTGTCGTTTGCATGTAGATAATATGACGAAGCTTGTTGTGAATTTTATCATTGATATGTGCCTGTTGCTGATTTATTTTGCGTTATTAGCTCCTGACGATTTAAGCCGCGTTTTCACTTAATGTTCTGAGCGAACATTAGTTCGTTCTTGGGCAGACGAAAACAATAATTCACATGGCAAAATGTGCATTCGTCAGCCCACGAACAAGCGAATGCTCGCGAACCACGAACGAAGTGTTGTCTCTCTCGCACTCGTGAATTGGTACGTAAGTGTGACAGGGAGGCAACTCTTCGTTCGTGGTTCGCGGTAGGGCCTGAGGTTACAGCCAGCTAGTGAACATGGTGCTGCCATCTAAGATAAATATCGTTCAATGTTCAATAAGTACTATTTGAAGAGGTTAATCTGCTGAAAAAAAATAGAGATTATAATACATGGATTTTAACTTCGATGTCAGCCTCCGTAGCCTAGTTGGTAGTGACTCTGCCTACGAAGCTGGAGGTTTCGGGTTCAAAGTCAAAGTCAAATAATTCTTTATTCAAATTGGAATATCAACAAACTCTTTTGAATCGTCTAGGTATTAAAACTACTTCCGGTTCGAACCCTACACCGCTGACCCAAGTTCTAATCCCGGCGAGGGCATTATTTGTGTATTTATTTGTCACAAATATTTGTTCCTTGGTCATGGTTGTGTATGTATTTAAGTATCTATATGTATCTATCTATTAAATATTATATCGTCGCTTGGTACCCAAATCACAAGCCTTAATTGAGCTTACTGTGGGACTGGATCAATTTGTGTAAGATGTCCCAAGATATTTATACATCTATTTATTTATTATATTTATATTTATAAAAAAAAAACTTTCACGATTACTACCGATCCTAACGTTTCGGGCATGACGTTACACCCTTGGCCGCAGGCAGACTGCGTAAGTTTACGCATTAACACCCGTCTGTCGTTAAATTATGAGAAATCAGAAAGTTTGAATAATATTTCGCTTTTAAACTTTTTATATTTATCACATCAAATCAATGTGAAATGTTTGAAGTTGCATCGGTTCCTAAGGCTCGAGCATATTGCAAATTACTTTTAGAGCAGGAAAATGTGTTGGCGTTTTACATTTTTCGCTAGCCGCCCGGTTTTATGGGCATCTTTACAAGATTAAGATCGTCACTTGTTTAGGGTGATGTGAAAAGCAAACGCCCTTATTCATAAACTTCTCCTAACAAAGTATTGTATGCCCCTTTCGCTCTTATATTGATATCACCGAAAGGGACAATACTTCATCATCATCATGTTAGCCATAAGACGTCCACTGCTGAAGATAGGCCTCCTCTGGACCTCCACATGTATCGGTTAGGTGTGACCTCCATCCAGCGTGTCCTTATTAATAGGGGATGCGATCCAAAGTAATACTGGGTGAAATCAAATTGGTGATAAAAAATAATATTTTCTGAATCTACTTATGACTACAGCCAACTTTTACTATGGGACCATTTTCGAAAACATCACTTCAAAATATTCATCTCCATACAAATTATGAAACCAACTTTTGCTATAGTTCATTAATTATAGTTCTCCATACCGATTCCTTACAAATTTGTATACATATCAATGAACTCGATACCAGAATTTACACATTTTTTCTGCCAAATTCGATATAAGTCCCATAGTAAAAGTTGATCGTAATCACGAATAGATTCAGAAAATATTATTTTGTATTACCAATTTAATTTCACCCTGTAATTTAACAGTGCGAGCGACGTTTTAGTGTATCATATCGACGCTGGAAAGGAGAAATTGGATAAGCGACACTTTTGAAGATATTGAGTTATATACACCGTTAGAATCTGCGAATTTTTCTGCGTCGAATGAGCTAGGTTTCGTATCCATCTGACAACATTTGTGTCGCTTATCCCATTGGTGTTTTAGATAACTTTTGACCATTTTTTATCACTAAACGACTTGGTTTTTGACAACTCTTAGGAAATTGGAGATTAGATAAAATATAATTCAACATGATTAATCTTGGATTATTTTACCTATTCGTCATGACAAGTTAAATTTTACTTGGATATTTTTTCTGTGTAACAACTAAACTTCACTTGTCGGTTAGCTATTTCTACCTGATTGTATGATATGTTCTCATGTCGTTTGGACAATTTTACCTTCATCTTAATTTAGAAATTGAAGACGGTTAGACAATATTACTTGACTATGATATCTAAACTACTTATTGGCGTTTATCCATTTTTACCAACATTTATTTATGAACCATTCCTACCTACTTAACTTACCTACTTTTTGGAATAATGTTATAAAAATTCCTAAAACAGTGTTTTTCTTTTTTCACGTGTAAGTAAATTCGTTTACTAGTCACGGAATGTTACTCATGTAATTAATATGACTAACTATGAAGTCTAAAATAGTTTATCATTTTAAGTATGTGGATATTTCATAATGATAATATTTATGCTATTTTATCAATTTATATATTTTTTCCCCGAATATAAAATGAGCCACTTTGGCAGTTAGATAATTTTAACGGGATACATTTGTTATGTAAGTCTCGGGTGGACCTTTTTACCTTCCTTATTTCTAACACAACGTGTTGGTTAGATAAATTTACCTGAATCTATTTTTCCAACCATTTTGCTTAAGCGACAGTAAATCATTAAATAACACTTGAATACGTTAAATAATTAAAACATCACATAGAAAACATATTTATGTCCATAAATAATGCTTCAATTATTTGACTTGGCCTACTGATTCATTTAAATGATTTTTTTTCGAAAATCTCGGCGGTTTTTTGCTTCTCCTGTAAAGTACGCACTGTGTCGCTTATCCAATTTCTCCTTTCCAGCGTCGAATTATGTTATTGTATTGTGTAATATTCCATTTCCATTTTTGTATTTTAATTTATATATGTAAGGTAAGTATATGTATTAGAATAAGTGTCAGACGTGCGTGACCTCACAAACGGCCCCAATAGAAGACCAGCGCTGGGCTGTAATTACAGGCCCCAGCTTTATGCTGAATTGGGGACCGTTTTGTGGCATAATTTGTTTCTTGTCCTTTTAAATGTGTATCTTGTAAAGTCATGTGTGTCACAAATAAATATTTTTTCTTTCTTTCTTTCGTGTCCCAGCGACCTTCATGAGGTCGTCTGTTCATCTTGTGGGTGGACGTCCTACGCTGCGTTTGCCTAGCCGTGGTCTCCACTCGAGCACTTTTCGACCCCATCGACCATCCTGCTCTGCATGCAATGTAGCCTGCCCATAGCCACTTCAGTTTGCTTATCCGGAGGCCTATGTCAGTAACTTTAGTTCGCCTACGGATCTCGGAAACAGCCCTCTCCATAGCACGGGAAAATATTTAGCGTATCCTAATGATAAGACCGAAAGGGACAAACAATACTTAGCGGCTTCTTAAGTTAATAGACGTTTATGAATAAGGGGGTTAGGTAATAGGAGAGGCCTCTGTTCCGCAGTGGACTGATTATAGGCCCATCATCATCAGCCTATGATAGTCCACTGCTGGACGTAGGCCTCTCCTATTAACTATGCGTATAAGCGCATTAGGAGGTATATGCCCATAATCGCCACGCCTGGGCAAGCGGATTGGCGATCGTAGTAATGTGTCCGCTATTATGACGCTGCTGCCCATCATTAATCCTTTATGAAACAATGGTCAGTTGGACACTTCAATCCCTTAGTCGACTCTTACGACACCCGCAAGAGGAGTTGGGGTGGTGACAAATGTATTCTTACCTGCCGTCACCACACGGCCGTTATAGGCTCATTATGTGTCTTTTCTAGTTTCTCTAAATCTTCGTTTAAAGGCGTTTCCTTACCCCTTTGTACTAGTGGCAAACCATTACCCATTATTTATTAATTGCTTTTAATGGGACAAATCATAATGGTATTCGGCAAATCTGACCGCATTGTTTGAGATAATGACCTCGTTTTACATTTAACAATCATATTTCTGAAACAATAACTTTGCATCTGATGATTTGAAATTAATTTATGTTTTGATTAATTTTATTTTGAAGCACATTGTCAGCTCTGTCCACTGATGGACGTAGACTACTCCTATTAACTATTGAGAAATATTTATTTTTATCACGAAGGTAAACAAAATACACTTGAACTACAATATTAAAATAAAACTTTTTGAAATATAAAAATGCTTTCTAAATCTGCCCAACCCTGTACCATAGGTACCATACAAATGCGAAAAAAATGAAGTCTGTAACGAGGGGCGATAAATTAAAGCCCGACTGAAGGAAGTGTTCTAAATCGACACGAGTTACGAATTTCCTATTCGCACGTATATTGTACGATTTTTTTCAGCACAGAATGGACCTAACAAAAAATTAACCACTTCTCGCACTAGTAAGTATGTGAAAAAGCACCATGTGTATTGATTTTTTTTTCAACTCATACCGTATAAAAATAATTGGTGGAATACGTAATATGTCTAACCGACCGTTTATTTTTTGCTGATAGTATCTTTGCGGAAGACACATAACTAAGTTACAATTCATTTTTCGTTTACCCATTGGTTAACGTTAACTCATGGGCCGTGTGGTGACGGCAGTAAGAATACATTTGTCACCACCCCGACTCCTCCTGCAGTCGTAAGAGTCGACTAAGAGATTGAAGTGTCACTGACCATTATTTGAAAAAATATTGATGATGGCAGCTGCGTCATCATTGTGCACACATTACTGCGATCGCCAATCCGCGTGCCCAGCGTGGCGATTATGGACATTTACCTCCTAATGCGTCTATACGTATAGGTAATAGGAGAGGCCTATGTCCAGCAGTGGACTATCATAGGCTGATGATGATGATAATTGATTAACGAAATATTTCTTCTTTTACTCAAATTGACTGTACGTTTTTAACAATAAAGCTAAAGCTGAAAATCCTGAAATTGCTCCCGTAGCAGTTAATCTCACTATCTTAATAGTTTAGCGGAGAGCTTTATGTAAAGTGAAATTATTGCCGAAAGCTTAGCGTTGGGGAGACTCGGGTAATGTATGCTGTTCATTTAAATATTTCGTTGCACTTTGCGATTTAAAATAATTCGACAAGTTTATGGGAAGATTTTGGACGAAATTCATAATTACTTAAAATATCATTGAACTATGAATGATTATGGGCAATTGGGCATTACCATTTTTAGGGTCACCCAATTAGCAGGAGTTTATAAAACCGTAATTAAGGTTTTTGTTAGGTTATTAAGAAGGATATCCTTGAGAATTTAAGGTTGATCAACGTTTTTATATTAAAATATCGCTTATTACATAGTATAAAATAAAGTCACTTTTTCTGTCCCTATGTCCCTTTGAACGCTTAAATCTTTAAAACTACGCAACGGATTTTGATGAGATTTTTTTTAGTAGGTAGAGTAATTCAAGAGGAAGGTTTTTATGTAGGTATAGTACCCGTGCGCAGCCGGGCGGGTCGCTAGTACTTTATAAAATTAATATCAAACCAAAGCCGTAATTGTTACAAACCTGACTAAAACCTAAGGTTTTTTAATCTCATGCTGATTGTGTGTCCTTCAAAACGAAAACGCTTTTATTTATGCTACTTTTTGAAAGTTTAAAATTAATATTTGCTATGGTGATTGACAGTATATCAAAATACCTGAGTCCGTATTTATGCGTCCGTAATGATTGGTAAATGGACTTTATGTCACGCGATTATCCTACTCTCCTCTAAAGCGAAACAACTGAGCTTATTCCACGGGTTAAATAAATAATTACCAAACCCATTTTCCTCCCTGCGTCTTGGGAATCAATCTAATCATAATGTTCATATTAAACTCATGCTTGAACGGAAGCATTTTCGATTGTGCTTAAATTAATCATCATAGTTAAGAATACCAATTCCGTTATATGCGCAATTTCAGAATCTAAAAAATCAATCCATAGTTAAGTATCTACCTATATACCGTTTCAGTGTTCTTTTCCTATATTTTAACCCTTAGGTGCATATGGTATCACACATTCTATTTCTGAAATGAAATGACTTATGTAAACAATGGATGCCAATTAGAACTCTGTTGCTGAGTGTGACAGTCGCAATTGATTATTTATTTCGACATGTGTCATTTCGGTCGTATCGTTTTTGATACTGTATGCACCTAAGGGTTAAATTTGCACATGCAGGCAGTGGCAAGCTCAACGACGTAATTTTATGTTTACAAATTTATTGTTTTTATGCCCACTTAAGGCTTCTATAATTACCTACAATTTCGGGTTAAATACATGTGTATAAAATATGCCAATTTAATTACTAGGTACAGCTATGTAAGGCCTGTCATAATATTTTTTTAAATCATAGTTTGAATCTTTCTATGTAAAGAATAGCACTGAATTTCGTTTGCTTGTAAAATCAATTAAAGAAAGGAAATATTACGTACTTTATTGAGTTAATGAAAGATTTAAACATTGAAGTGTATATTAGGAATGTACATCGGGCCTTACGAAGATAGCTTTTTTATGGAATAGGAGGACAAAATTTTATTGAACCTAATACTGTGGTAAGATTACATTAGAGTTTTTTTATGGTCGAAATTAACCTTCTCTCCCCTAAGCAAAACAGCAAGCTTATTTCAGTTGGGTAAGTACTTAATTGGCAAAACTATTCATCGTGTGTCTCGGGATTTAATGATAGTTTTGGTATTCATGTTATGTTAATTTCTAACTCGTTGTCGTAATGTGATATACGCGGCTATCATAGTAATCATGTATTACCTATGTTTACTTAAAATAAAATATCTAGTTTGTACCTGTACTTTTTTCTTCATGTACCTTTATATGAAATAATTATATTAACTTCTGTTTCAGAAAAAAAAAACTATTTCATAAATTGTTTTAAAAGGTATTTTTAAATAAAACAGTTAAATAAACTTTATTCATTGACTTTATAAAATAGGTACCGAACAAAAGCACCAAAATTAGAAACTGACTTGATGTCTACGGGGTACATCTAGAACCATCTAAATAGGACCCGTTCGATAAAAAGAAAATTAAAATCGGTACACGATTCTCGGATATATCGAGTACGAATTTCCTTAAAATACTGTCTTAAGAAAAATACGAAATCGGGTGGTGGACGAAAACTATGTTAATTGTGATGAACATTGCCAAAATTATTTTATTTAAAATAAGTGTTAAAATTAACTTCAACTTCATACGACATTATTAACTTCAAAATTGGTCAGAAATCTGCTGTAATTTTTTTTCCGTTCGTAGACATATTGATAAGACCGAAAGAAACAAATGATATTTACTTACGGGCTTCCTTAGTTAGGAGACGTATATGGGTAAGGCCGCGGATTTTGACGAATGTGACACAGACATAACATAAAAAAAAATACGTTACGTTAGCATAAAACGCAACGAAAGTTACTATAAAGCTCAGCTCATACTGGTATGAACTCTGATTAAATAAAGGTCGTAAATAAAACATATTTTTATCACTAAATAGTTGTTTTAATCAGATATAATAATCAACCCATATAATGTAATTTCTCATACTTAGTAATTACTTAAATTAACAGGATTTATAAATGTTTTAATGCCATAATCTTTGGAACTAAATAAACTAAATAAATCACCATAAATGCTTAAATGTAAATTTAACTGTTATTTATTAACACTATTAAACGTGTTAATAATTATACTGTATTTCATTAGCCCTAGGGGGGTAAAATTACCCACTGGAAAAAGCTAATTACTTAAAAAACGCAAATCAAAATACCTAAATAACAAAATAATTTGATTTGTTTCGCAAACACTTGTTACAGTATGCTGTCATTCAAAATCTAATAAAACTCATTGAAATCAGTAAATTTCTATGTGCACTTCCCTTTACCACATATTTTCGTTACGTAACATAAAAAATACGTTACGTTTTGTAAAAATGTAACGTATTCGTAACATAAGTGTAACGTATATTTGAAAAAAGGTTGATTATCTTGGTAAATAATTGCAATCTGAACATAATAATACATGCTACTGACGTTTGAAACTAAACCCTTTCGTATGAAAAAGCAGCCGTTTAATAATAATCACTACTTACCGTAAAAATCACACTACCACTTCAGACGTTTTTTGCTAAAACTTTCGCCGCGTGCACTGTGACAACCATTTGTTAACAAATTAATGGGAGTGAGTGTGCTTATGCGTATCGCCCTACTAGAATAAGAGTTGCTAGTGTCGATAAACAAATTTCTACCAACATTGGCTTAAATATGACCTTAAAAAAGCGTTACGAAAGTATCGTAACGTAAGTTTGGAATTGGTGACCCAAAAAGTAAAGGGAAAGAAAACAGTAAAATTGTTCACATATCATAAGTCCTTAATGAACGAAGCAATCGTTTATCATTCTAATTTGGTTTAAAATCAAACATTTAATGCTGACAAGTTTAATAATATGAAAAAAAAAAGTTTTAAGTACTCGTAGTCGAAAAAATTACTCGACTTATGTTACGTTTTTGGCAGAAATATTTATTTATTAATTTTAAATAAAGAGCTAAATTGGCTATTTCATTTGATTACATGTAACTGAGCATAGGGGAATATTTTAAAATTTATCAGAGTTCTCTAGATGTTATCAGTTTTGTTTTATGAGCAAGACAAATTTTAAGCTCCGAATTCGTCAAAATCCGCGGCCTTACCCGTATATGAATAAGGTGGTTAAACTATAATACTTGTATTATTATCTATTGTATGACTACTTAACTGTCTCCGCACTTGGACCCGTAAATCAGTCAGGCTAAATGAACTGGCCTAGCGCCAGGGTTTGCGACTTTTAACATCAGTTAATCTAACACTGTTGTGTATAGTAGACACAGTTCCAGTAGGCTCAAACATTTCTTCAACGTCCTGTAAAATAGCTCATCAAACTATCCAAAGTTTGAAATTATAACTACCTAACTATATCAATCCGATTTTATAATTTTTACAGCTTTTTACCGGTACACCCTTTAAACTCTATGTGATACCGAAGTAATACAGATTCCTATAAGGAAAAATGTTGATAAGTTTAATTATTATACATTTGTAGGTATAAGAATTCTTTGATCAAAATTGAGTGTGACTTTAGTGCCTCCACAGTGAAACTATATAAAATAGTTTTGTGGAGCTATGTATAATAACTATTTGTATTCTGATTACTTAATAAATAAAATAAATAAATAAATAATATACCTATACAAATACATATGGTATACTTACAAAATATGCATACAAATAATGCAAAATTATATTCTTAAACACTGACCCATGCTATAAGCTTCTACGAGTACATATATTATGTTATAGTTAAAACACTTAATAATAATGGTGTGTACCGATAAAAAACTGGCAAATTCAAATGAAAAAAATCGAGTAAATATAGTTAAAAAGCTGTAATTTCTAGCTTTTGTAATTAACTAGGAGGTCTTAAATTAGCTAACTTTGGTCCTTTTTGATGATGCTGCAATTGCAGTATTCACAATAAAAGTTTTCCAAAGCCCCTTCGAAATCTATTTTTACAAGCTATTTTTTTTATTCTCCTCTACACGATTTCGTGTTCTGCAGAAGTGACCAATATTTCTGATTTCTATCCATGTTTCTTTTAAATATATACCCCTGCCTTGGGCACAGTTATACTCTGTGAAGGGAATTATGTCACATATTATGTGAATTTTCTATAGGTCTTTTTATTTAATCCTGTACAAATTTTAATATCTTTGGCATAGTATTATGAAGCGAAATCAATGCCAAAAAGTCTTAAGGATATT
>JALPQI010019779.1:0-18301 GCA_025490895.1 Thaumatotibia leucotreta | reverse complement strand
GAATAATTGAATATCACTGTCTCATCCTTAGTATAGCTTCATCTTTATAACATACGTAAAAACTCAAGGGTGTAATCCCAGGCTTATCCAAATGCTAATTTTGACAGTCATTTGAAGATAATGTGATAATCTACAGATTAAAATAAATTGTTTCACAAGACTATTATTGCGATCATGATTTATTGGAACACAAAAACTTAGTAAACACATAAATGAACTACTTAACATGAACATCCTTCAGAGTGGCAGCTGTTACAGGTCCTTTTCCAGGAACTTCTAAGGGTGTTCCTTTATAACAGGCTACTTTCTCAGCATTCGTTTTTAGATCCGGGGCACAAGTTTCGAAGATTTTCTTTTTGGGGTTTAACTGAGCTTCAGGCTCTCTCGGATAGCCTTCACATGAGACTAAGTCTCCAGGCACTGCTCCACTTGGTGGTATAAGGACTTCTACCTTGTCAGGAGATGAAGCGCACATTACCATTGCCTCTGAAGTAACACCTCTCATCTAAAAAAAAAAGTAACATTATCTACTGGACTATAACTAGTGCTTTATCCTACAAGCTATCATTTCCAGACAACCCTGGGGTAGCAGATAAAGAAAAGCTTAATCAAATAGGTACTGCATAAATAACAAATATAGATTTACAGATAAGCTGTGCAAATAACTATGATTACTGTATTGTGTGTTAGAATTTGAGCATCTTGTCTTACCTTCACTGGTTTTAGATTACAAAGCACCATAACAATTCTGTTTTGCATTTCGTTAATGGGAACATGGTTCACAAGACCAGACACAACTGTCCGTGGTTTCTCTTCACCACAGTCAATTTGTTCAACATACAATGAGTCTGCATCCGGGTGTTTGTTGATTTCAATGATTTTACCAATACGAAAGTCTAACTTCCCAACAGTAACCGGGCTATCAGCAGGTGGAGCAGCACTTGGTTTAACTTTTTTAGAAGTATCTTTCTCCTTTTTCTCTTTTTTCGCAACTGGTGGCTCTGTTTCACGGTGATCTGGTATTTTATCACTTAATGTAGCAGCTACCCGATTGGGCAGTGGAATCTGTTTTTTACCATTCAATGTTTCAAGCCTAATAAGCTCAGATTTAGCTTTTTCTACTTTAGCGGACAGAATGGTATTTTCTTGAGTAAGTTCTCTGATTTTTTCTTCAACTTTGATCTTCCTCACTTCTTCAAGCTAAAAACGTTACATAATGGATTGTTTTTGATTCAGTAAAGCAAACAAAATAAATGTTTAGATTATTAAAGCACAGGTGTACAGCTCAGAATTTTCTATATTAATCTACATACCTTTGACTTTAGTTCGGCAAGGCGCTTTTCTGCTGTTTCAGCATTATTTAATATTTTAGAGACCATGTTTTGCGACATGTTACGTCTAAAAAATATATTTATCATGTATAGTTTATATTATACTCTTTTGTAGTTATTATAACCTATAAAACTATTGAAAATAGAAGTCTGTCACACGTCACTCCCACTACGGAACTTATTTGACAATTTTGACATCTATACCTAGCAGCGTTTAATACTGTAGCTTAAATATGTTGATATATGAAATACACTTGCTTCATATATTGAAGAAACTCGCCATTCACCGCCTTTGGCAACACCAGTGACAGTTGGCAGTACATTTGTTTGTAGTGTTGTAGCGTAATTTGTTGAAAAATTCGGAGGAATTAAAACTTGCTTTATGTTGTGATTGATTTTGAACTTAAGGAACATATTAATCACTGCGTTTTACATTAGCAACGCTAGATTTGCGTATATAAAAAAATAGAAAAACATACTCTTTCCGGCAATAAATGGGAAAAGAAGGAACCATGCAAGAATTGTATTTTATAAAAAAATAAACTGTATCAAAGCTTTGTGCTAAATTAATTTGATAGTTTTTTTCTGAAATTTTATGTCGTTAAATAAATTTACGTAATTATCGTTATTAAGAAAAAATATTTTATTTCCTGGCAACAATAATTTAAGGATCTATCAATTCTATCATGGCCGTTTGTAGAACGGCGTCATAAATAGTATCTGTTTATTTGTGCGAAAAAGTGATTACTGTTTATTGTAACGTTATCCTATGGCAAGCTTTGATATCATGTGATTAGTGGTACATTATAAAGGTGCGAATGTGCTATAATGTATTAAGAATCATAACGCGTAACGATGTCAAACAATACAGTTGGCTCATCGGGGCCAGCTCCCGGCAAAATACGTGGACCTGGAAGACCACCTAAACGCACCTGCACTTGGTGTGCTGAAAGTAAGACGCCTCTCAAGTATGTTTGGCCAACGGAAAACAGCAAAAAAGAATTTTGTTCTGAAACGTGTTTATCGGAATTCAGACAAGCGTACAGCAAAGGTGCCTGCCTTCACTGCGACACTGTTATTCGAGGAAATGCTCCTTCCAACAGCAAGAACTTTTGTTCCACGTACTGTTTAAACAAATATCAAAAGAAAAATGAAAAACGGACAACCTCTCCTCACTCTGGTAACGGAGCTAACGGCTCTGAAAATCACTCTAATAACAACACAACCGGAACATTTTACGATATTTACCAGACTTTTGATTGGACAGAATATATGAAAGAAACCAATAGTACGGCAGCGCCGCAGGAGTGTTTTAAACAAGCGCCAGTGCCACCAGTTAATGATTTCAAAATCAATATGAAGTTGGAGGCTCTAGATCCGCGCAACTTGACGTCGACGTGCATCGCGAGCGTGGTCGGCGTGCTAGGGCCGCGGCTTCGTCTGCGGCTCGATGGCAGCGATAACAAGAACGACTTTTGGCGGCTTGTCGACGCAGGGGATATCCACCCAATAGGACATTGTGAGAAAAATGAAGGCATGCTACAGCCACCCCTAGGATTTCGAATGAATGCAAGCAGCTGGCCAATGTTTTTGCTCAAAACACTGAATGGAGCAGAGATGGCACCAGCAAAGGTGTTCCAAGCTGAGCCTCCAACTCCCAAGTCAAATTTATTTGTTGTTGGACAAAAGTTGGAAGCAGTAGATAAAAAGAATCCTCAGCTCATTTGTTGTGCTACTATTGGGGCAGTGAGGAATGACCAGATTCATGTGAACTTTGATGGCTGGAGAGGTGCATTTGATTACTGGTGTAGATATGATTCAAGAGATATTTTTCCTGTTGGTTGGTGTGCTAGGGCTGGCCATCCTTTGCAGCCACCTGGACAGAAAAGTGCTACTACACCATCTAGGTAACTATATAAAATTTAATTTAAGGACTCTGGTGGCCCTTTCTAACTGTCTTATCATACTTGATTGAATTACTTGTGTGGTTGGGTCTAATAATATACGTATACGATTTTGATCCTTATGCCCTTGACATATGTTCTGAAATGTATACATATTATTAGACGTGACTGTCACTGAATCATTTGCAAAAATTGCACAACATCTAGCAACAGATTTGTTTTTTTGATGATATAAATTTTATTTTTCAGGTTTAAATTCCGCTCAAGTGGAATACCAAATCCAGCTCTGCCAGAAGGTGGTTCTACTGGAGCTGGCAATTCTACCACTATCACATCAACTCCAGCTGCAACTGTTAGGTTGCATATCCGCAGTGGCTGTTCAGGAGGCAGCAGTTCCTTGCCCAGTGTGATCTCAGGCTCCGGGCCTTCGGGGGCCGCAGAGGCTTTAGCTAAAGACTTGCTCAGTGTTCACCCTGATCCTCAGAGGTTGACTCGGGCTATACTTACTGCATCTAGTAGCTATTCTAATATTAATAATGTACAGGTAATTATTGACTCATTGATAAAGTTTTAATAGGCACTAAACTAGAACATCTTGAAATTATGTATGTTTAAAGCAAATCCTCAAACAACTAAATCTACATTGAAATTTTACATTACCTTATCCATAATGAGTTTAGTCATATTGTGCATTGGACATTGGATCTGAAATATTTCATATCAATGATATAATATTGATAATTGATATGCAATGGTTGGCAAGGGTGAGCTATTATATAAGATTTTATTCATACTAATTTGACACAACATGGGGAATAGTTTTTAGTAGGAATAGTTAATAACACTTGAATTTACATACTTTATTAAGCACACGTCATGGGAAACAACTTCCCCTATGGTGATAATTGGTGATTTTTTCTTCACCCCCTATGTACAGGATGACATGATTAATCGACAAGCCCTAATGGCACTATCCTCGAAGATAAGCTTAACACCTTCGCTGCGGCAATTAAGTTAAATTGTAATTAACCATACTTGTACAGGTCACATATGACCTGTTCCGCAGTGAGCGTGTTAACCTTACCATCTTACCAATCATTTCTGATCTGGTTTTTTTAGAAGTACCATTGTCAATACTGTATCCATTAATTTATCCCTTTCAGGTTTCCACAGGGAGCAAAAATTACACAGTTAAAGTACCATCAGAACTAACAACAGAGGAGTTAAAGAATTGGCTCAAAGCAGTATGTGAGGGCCTCAACTCTTGCTTGGGGATGATTGAGATAGACTCTGGAGATGCTGCAGGCCGGTCCTGCCAGTTGTGTGGAGAGTCTACTTCAGTTAATGTTTCTACTGCTGTTAAAAGAACTACAAACGTAAGTTAATGGTGAAAATAATAAAATAATGCACATGAGTCTAATGGTTTGCACTGACTGCGCGAACTGGACTGCTTTAGTACCTAGGTTCTCTCAAAAATGTCGCGCATACTGACTAAATATGTGAGCTGAACTATTTAATCATGTTCACAGTCATAGTACATAATTATAGTTAAGAATTTTGGGAAAAGGAGCTCCCTAACTTAGCCTTTATTAGTTTAGTATTCATATTCAATTATCCATTTACAAAATACAGTTGTTCCCCATGTTTGTTACTATAGTCTCACACCATATAACGAGGGTTGCCTGGGGAAACCCGATAAGTCGAGATACCTATTCATTATAATGACAACCTCACGTAAGTGTCATATAGTTCGTATCTCAAAAACCGGTTCGCACGACTTATCGGGTGTCACCACGGAACCCTTGAATAATGAAGTTGGCCACACTTGTTGATTGGACACCAACATCATATAGTTTCGAACTAGACGTATCATAGTTACGCGTCAATTAATCTAAATGCAGTTCGAAAACAATCCCTTTTAATTATGCCAAGATTTTTAAACGGTTGAAAATCATCAATATTATATTCTGAAAAACGATGTACAGTATCACCAGCATTACCACCAGTAATAATATCTTACACAGTGAAGGTCTCAAAAATATGTGCTATGCTCTTACATTGCTCTAAATAGGCTTCTGTTGCATAAGATATGATTGCTAGTGACTGTACGCACTGATACATGTGCGATTAGGTAAATACTCAAACTTGTATGGTATCAAGCTCTTAGTAATACATAAAGTCAGGGTTCGTATTCCTTTGCCGCAAAATGTCCGAATACGTATTGGGCTGACGCTGAGATAGAGACAAATTCGGAGTGAAGCTTCGGCCCGGCACGGGGTTGACCTTCGGCCTCCCGGTCTGAAACTCGCCCTCGAGGCTCGCTTATTTTACTCGGGATTATGACTTTTGTTCCTGGGTTATTTGTTTGGATTATTTCCAAAAATTGTTTTTCTCCTGGGTCAGTCTAGCCAAAGGGTGCCTAGCTGGAGAGAAAAAAATTAAAACAGTTTTGGGGTTAGTCGGGTATTTTTCACTCCCATGTGACAGAGGGATGAAACTTCGTGCAAATAATAACTTCATAAAAAGGCATCGTTTCATTATAGTTTTGTCCCGAAACCGCTGAGGGGAACTTTTTCTTAGGCTATCCTGCTATACCCTTTATATCATCCTGCTATACTCTTTATACCATCCTCCTGCTATACCAAACAAACGTTTGCATTCGTTTAACATGTTAGTCTAAGGGCCGAGTAGACGCTCGAACGGGGCCGCGGGCCGGGCAGCGTCAAACAAATGAAGTGAGTGGAGTGTTCGCCCAAATGAAGTGAGTGAGTGAGTGTTCGCCCAAATGAAGTGAGTGAGTGAGTGTTCGCCCAAATGAAGTGAGTGAGTGAGTGTTCGCCGGTCAAATCCCTTCGACGCTCGGTACGCCGCTGCACACCCCGCCAGACGCGCCGGTCGAACGTCTACTCGGGCCTTATGCCCGGTTCACATTATTCCAGTAGCATTCCAGTCCAGCAATCCAATCCAGTACTGGAATGCTACTGGAATAATGTGAACAGACCCTGGAATGCTTCCATTCCAGTGAGCATTCTGGAAAGACCGTCAACTTTTCATTCCCCAATTCACCCAATCCAGCGGCACTGGAATAATGTAGACAGCCAATCCAGTTCTAAACCAGTAAGTCAGCGATGTGTTTCCAATCCAGCTACTCTTTAAAATACTGGAGTAATGTAAACGATATGCTCTAGTCCAGGACTGGACTGGATTATAGAAATAGAAATAAGTTTATTCGTAACATACACATACCTACATAAACATCACAATTGGACGTAGTTACACAATAACGTTCCAACCCACATGAGTTTGACTTAAAAATTGATGACTTGACAGAAAGTTTAGATTTTAATGACAAACTCATGTGGGTTAGAATGTTATTGTGTAACTACGTCCAATTACAGAAACGAAAAATAATTGTACAGATAAAAACGTGTATGCTACGAAATGGCCTCATCTCAGCATGTTGCTAGCGGGTGCCAGCGCTGGTCTTCCGATGATTAGACCGCTGGATTACTGGACTGGAATAATGTGAACCGGGCATCAGACTTACAAGTTTCGTAACCGCAGGAGACCTCGGACAGCAGCGGCAAGCAGCCGCGGCTGTCGCTGGAGGCGGCGTCGTCAACGACAGCGTGCGCCGGCGCGCCGCCGCCGCCCGGCGCGCACGCGGCGCCGCCGGACTGGTCGGTAGAGGACGTCATCGGCTTCATCGCCGCCGCCGACCCCGCGCTGGCCGCGCACGCCGACCTCTTCCGCAAGCATGTGAGCACCCTTGTCTCGTCAGCCGCAGTAGCCTATAGTGACGCGGCGCCGGACTGGTCGGTAGAGGACGTCATCGGCTTCATCGCCGCCGCCGACCCCGCGCTGGCCGCGCACGCCGACCTCTTCCGCAAGCATGTGAGCACCCTTGTCTCGTCAGCCGCAGTAGCCTATAGTGACGCGGCGCCGGACTGGTCGGTAGAGGACGTCATCGGCTTCATCGCCGCCGCCGACCCCGCGCTGGCCGCGCACGCCGACCTCTTCCGCAAGCATGTGAGCACCCTTGTCTCGTCAGCCGCAGTAGCCTATAGTGACGCGGCGCCGGACTGGTCGGTAGAGGACGTCATCGGCTTCATCGCCGCCGCCGACCCCGCGCTGGCCGCGCACGCCGACCTCTTCCGCAAGCATGTGAGCACCCTTGTCTCGTCAGCCGCAGTAGCCTATAGTGACGCGGCGCCGGACTGGTCGGTAGAGGACGTCATCGGCTTCATCGCCGCCGCCGACCCCGCGCTGGCCGCGCACGCCGACCTCTTCCGCAAGCATGTGAGCACCCTTGTCTCGTCAGCCGCAGTAGCCTATAGTGACGCGGCGCCGGACTGGTCGGTAGAGGACGTCATCGGCTTCATCGCCGCCGCCGACCCCGCGCTGGCCGCGCACGCCGACCTCTTCCGCAAGCATGTGAGCACCCTTGTCTCGTCAGCCGCAGTAGCCTATAGTGACGCGGCGCCGGACTGGTCGGTAGAGGACGTCATCGGCTTCATCGCCGCCGCCGACCCCGCGCTGGCCGCGCACGCCGACCTCTTCCGCAAGCATGTGAGCACCCTTGTCTCGTCAGCCGCAGTAGCCTATAGTGACGCGGCGCCGGACTGGTCGGTAGAGGACGTCATCGGCTTCATCGCCGCCGCCGACCCCGCGCTGGCCGCGCACGCCGACCTCTTCCGCAAGCATGTGAGCACCCTTGTCTCGTCAGCCGCAGTAGCCTATAGTGACGCGGCGCCGGACTGGTCGGTAGAGGACGTCATCGGCTTCATCGCCGCCGCCGACCCCGCGCTGGCCGCGCACGCCGACCTCTTCCGCAAGCATGTGAGCACCCTTGTCTCGTCAGCCGCAGTAGCCTATAGTGACGCGGCGCCGGACTGGTCCGTGGAGGACGTCATCGGCTTCATCGCCGCCGCCGACCCCGCGCTGGCCGCGCACGCCGACCTCTTCCGCAAGCATGTGAGCACCCTTGTCTCGTCAGCCGCAGTAGCCTATAGTGACGCGGCGCCGGACTGGTCCGTGGAGGACGTCATCGGCTTCATCGCCGCCGCCGACCCCGCGCTGGCCGCGCACGCCGACCTCTTCCGCAAGCATGTGAGCACCCTTGTCTCGTCAGCCGCAGTAGCCTATAGTGACGCGGCGCCGGACTGGTCGGTAGAGGACGTCATCGGCTTCATCGCCGCCGCCGACCCCGCGCTGGCCGCGCACGCCGACCTCTTCCGCAAGCATGTGAGCACCCTTGTCTCGTCAGCCGCAGTAGCCTATAGTGACGCGGCGCCGGACTGGTCGGTAGAGGACGTCATCGGCTTCATCGCCGCCGCCGACCCCGCGCTGGCCGCGCACGCCGACCTCTTCCGCAAGCATGTGAGCACCCTTGTCTCGTCAGCCGCAGTAGCCTATAGTGACGCGGCGCCGGACTGGTCGGTAGAGGACGTCATCGGCTTCATCGCCGCCGCCGACCCCGCGCTGGCCGCGCACGCCGACCTCTTCCGCAAGCATGTGAGCACCCTTGTCTCGTCAGCCGCAGTAGCCTATAGTGACGCGGCGCCGGACTGGTCGGTAGAGGACGTCATCGGCTTCATCGCCGCCGCCGACCCCGCGCTGGCCGCGCACGCCGACCTCTTCCGCAAGCATGTGAGCACCCTTGTCTCGTCAGCCGCAGTAGCCTATAGTGACGCGGCGCCGGACTGGTCGGTAGAGGACGTCATCGGCTTCATCGCCGCCGCCGACCCCGCGCTGGCCGCGCACGCCGACCTCTTCCGCAAGCATGTGAGCACCCTTGTCTCGTCAGCCGCAGTAGCCTATAGTGACGCGGCGCCGGACTGGTCGGTAGAGGACGTCATCGGCTTCATCGCCGCCGCCGACCCCGCGCTGGCCGCGCACGCCGACCTCTTCCGCAAGCATGTGAGCACCCTTGTCTCGTCAGCCGCAGTAGCCTATAGTGACGCGGCGCCGGACTGGTCGGTAGAGGACGTCATCGGCTTCATCGCCGCCGCCGACCCCGCGCTGGCCGCGCACGCCGACCTCTTCCGCAAGCATGTGAGCACCCTTGTCTCGTCAGCCGCAGTAGCCTATAGTGACGCGGCGCCGGACTGGTCCGTGGAGGACGTCATCGGCTTCATCGCCGCCGCCGACCCCGCGCTGGCCGCGCACGCCGACCTCTTCCGCAAGCATGTGAGCACCCTTGTCTCGTCAGCCGCAGTAGCCTATAGTGACGCGGCGCCGGACTGGTCCGTGGAGGACGTCATCGGCTTCATCGCCGCCGCCGACCCCGCGCTGGCCGCGCACGCCGACCTCTTCCGCAAGCATGTGAGCACCCTTGTCTCGTCAGCCGCAGTAGCCTATAGTGACGCGGCGCCGGACTGGTCGGTAGAGGACGTCATCGGCTTCATCGCCGCCGCCGACCCCGCGCTGGCCGCGCACGCCGACCTCTTCCGCAAGCATGTGAGCACCCTTGTCTCGTCAGCCGCAGTAGCCTATAGTGACGCGGCGCCGGACTGGTCCGTGGAGGACGTCATCGGCTTCATCGCCGCCGCCGACCCCGCGCTGGCCGCGCACGCCGACCTCTTCCGCAAGCATGTGAGCACCCTTGTCTCGTCAGCCGCAGTAGCCTATAGTGACGCGGCGCCGGACTGGTCGGTAGAGGACGTCATCGGCTTCATCGCCGCCGCCGACCCCGCGCTGGCCGCGCACGCCGACCTCTTCCGCAAGCATGTGAGCACCCTTGTCTCGTCAGCCGCAGTAGCCTATAGTGACGCGGCGCCGGACTGGTCGGTAGAGGACGTCATCGGCTTCATCGCCGCCGCCGACCCCGCGCTGGCCGCGCACGCCGACCTCTTCCGCAAGCATGTGAGCACCCTTGTCTCGTCAGCCGCAGTAGCCTATAGTGACGCGGCGCCGGACTGGTCGGTAGAGGACGTCATCGGCTTCATCGCCGCCGCCGACCCCGCGCTGGCCGCGCACGCCGACCTCTTCCGCAAGCATGTGAGCACCCTTGTCTCGTCAGCCGCAGTAGCCTATAGTGACGCGGCGCCGGACTGGTCGGTAGAGGACGTCATCGGCTTCATCGCCGCCGCCGACCCCGCTCTGGCCGCGCACGCCGACCTCTTCCGCAAGCATGTGAGCACCCTTGTCTCGTCAGCCGCAGTAGCCTATAGTGACGCGGCGCCGGACTGGTCCGTGGAGGACGTCATCGGCTTCATCGCCGCCGCCGACCCCGCGCTGGCCGCGCACGCCGACCTCTTCCGCAAGCATGTGAGCACCCTTGTCTCGTCAGCCGCAGTAGCCTATAGTGACGCGGCGCCGCCGGACTGGTCGGTAGAGGACGTCATCGGCTTCATCGCCGCCGCCGACCCCGCGCTGGCCGCGCACGCCGACCTCTTCCGCAAGCATGTGAGCACCCTTGTCTCGTCAGCCGCAGTAGCCTATACTATCCTCAAACCAAATAGACGACTGGGATCCTAAAACAAATAAAACAATAGTATCGTATTGTCTTTTTCGCACCCGCGCGCCCTTATGCCACAAACCCGCCAGCGTTTATTGCCTCAGTCGTCTGTTTGGTTTGAGGATAGTATAGTCGGTCAGCCTCTCGACACCGTCTCCAAATGACGGTGCAACGACCGTCCCACCCATAGATATATGAAAGAGAGAGATTTGTAACGAAGCGAAATTGTAATGAGTCTCGGTGTCTCCGAGGTCGGGCCTTTGCCACGCTGTGATTGGCTAAAGCGCTACCATATGATGCGGCACTAGAGAGGAGGCTACGTCGATAAATTATTAACCATAGATATTTGATAAGGCCGGAATATTGAGAAAAACATTAAAATCGATCTATTATTCAATAAGAAATAAATACAGATTAAAATATCGCGTTGGACGATGTATCTAATCTTTATAAACATATATTTGAATATGAACAAAGCGATTTATTAACGACTTTATCTTAATTGTGGCTGGGAATCAAATGAACAAATAATTATTTAGACGGTTGTACCCTTAATAAACATTATGTTATCAGCCGTTTCCGCGATGGTCACATATTTTAAATAAAACAATTTCAACCTTTGACAACGGTTATTGTAAAAGGCTCAAAATAATAATACGCGATATAATCTATATATATTGTTTTACCTTTATGAAGATAAGATATTGATACAAAGGTCAAAATATGAAAGAAAAATTTAAGATAATCAAATACATCAACAATTTATCGACCCTATTTGTCATCGACACGGTCAGTCGTACCTCTAGTTCGCGGCCTGCTCGCAGCGGCCGTACCAAGAAATGACAGTACGGTTGTGAATATCGCTAGCAATTGGATACATTGCACGATCGCTTACCAAATTGCAACTTGCTTGCTATTCTAAGCCGTCAATGTAAAACGCACATACAATTTGTCATTGAATAGTTCAACCAATTGGTACGCCCAAGTAAAATCATTATGACATTTATGTCAGCGGTTTGTTGTTATATATTATTTGTAAAAATACGTGGTTTTGTTAACTAATAACTAAAAAAATCAATACTTTCATGTGGTACGTGACTCAATAGTCCTTGAAATGTTTATTTACACTCCTATTTTTACAAGAAATAACGGCACAATTCGGCAATTTGTGGATATGTCCGAGCTCATTCTGCAGTCGCGGGTAAGTTGCGACTAGCTCATAGGGCGCGCATCTGTCACACTATAAAGGCCTATCGGCCATAACGCTGCGACATGTTCCATGCCTCCGCTAGCTATCTATACTGATCTGTGGTCCCACCATTGTGGGATGCGACCCCACGGCTGCAGTAGCGGAAACGCGTGAGCAGCCACACATACTCCAGGAGTATCGTTTGTATATTTGATTTAATTGCGAGGCTGGAGGTTCCGGGTTCGTAGTAGGGCTTCCACAATTACGGTATTTTTGTGTGGGTGATCCCGAGATCCCGGCATAGCCCATAGATAACTATCAGTATTGGAAGTCCTAGTTCGTATCCCTGCCAGGGCATTATTTGTGTATTTATTTATCACAAATATTTGTTCCTTGGTCGTAGCTGTCTATGTATTTAAGTATCTATGTGTCAGTGCACACGGAACCTTGTCATGGTGTTTAAAATAGACTTTATTAAAAAACACATAGGGTCTATTTTAAGAATTGTGACAAAGTACCTTATCGTTTGCACTGACACAAATTTAAAAAATATAATAAAAATGAAATGATATATGTCTTGAGAGGCCCCCATACAACAAGCGTGATTTGTTGCAATTTTTGGCATTATAATTGTAGGATAATTCGGTGCTCTTCAATAACAGACGGGCGATTTGTATGTATAGTTGTATAATAAGCTTCCACAAAATTTGTATATATCTGAACGGTATAGTTTAAGGGTTAAGTAGATGCACTTGATCGTGGCGTCGACAGATAGGTAATGCCTTAGAAAATGGTAAGCGCTCCTCCCGCGCGCTTGACCCCTCTCTCGTCCATCAGCAGGTAAGGGTGAGTGTAGACATCTTCCCCCCCTCGGAAACTGTGGGTTTTCGAGTAGTTTCTTCACACTCATCGTTAGGTAGGGGGCATAGATTTGTGACAGCGCGGCGAATGAGACCCTTGGACGTGTTGACATCGGCGACGCGTGCGATGCCATCGGCTCCTGGGTAAAGTCGTTGGATGCGCCCCATGCGCCATTTGAGTGGTGGTAAGTTAGCCTCCTTGAGTACCACCATATCGCCTTCAGCGAGTTTCCCTTGATTGATGCGCCACTTTGATCGTTGTTGCAGCTCGTTCAAGTACTCGGTGCGCCATCTCTCCCAGAATTGTTGCCGGATCTGCTCAATGTGCTCATATTTTCTGAGATGATTTGGGTTGATTTCGGTGAGCGTCGGAGATGGCAATGAAGTGAGCGGTTTACCGATCAAGAAGTGCCCGGGACACAAGGGATAAAAATCAGTAGGATCGGTTGATAAGGGAGTTATAGGCCGTGAATTTAAAATTGCCTCGACCTGTGCAAACAAGGTCGATAATTGCTCAAAAGTGAGGTTCGTGTTCCCTATCATTCGAGTAAGATGATGCTTAGCAGCCTTTACGCCGGCTTCACTAAGACCGTTAAAATGCGGTGAATAAGCAGGTGAGAACTTAAAAGTTATGAATTCACCGGCAGCATAAGACGAGATGGATTCACCGCAAGATTCTAAGAATCTTTTGAACTCATTATTTGCGCCTACGAAGTTTCGGCCATTATCACAATGGATTACGCTAGGTTTTCCTCTGCGAGAAATAAAACGGTTTAAACACATGATAAATGCCTCTGCACTCAAGTCTGATGCAATTTCCAAATGAATTGCTTTGGTTGCAAAACAGACGAATATACATAAATAACTTTTAATTATTTTGCAACCACGTCCCTTTCGATCACGAGTTGGAAACGGACCAGCAAAGTCGATGCCGGTAACCTCGAAAGCGAAGCTGGGAGTGACTCGAGCGGAGGGTAAGTTTCCCATTACTGGTATGACAGATTTAGCTTTTAGTATTTTACAGATCCTACAATTGCTTACAGTAGATTTCGCTAATCTTCTTCCAGCCACAGGCCAATACAACTGCCTGACGTTAGTCAATAATAATTGTGCCCCTCCGTGGCACAGTTTTTTGTGTTCGTGAATGAACAGCAGTTTGGTAAACCGATTCTTTGAATCCAATATGATAGGATGTTTTTTACTAAATATTTCAGATGAATTTTGAATACGTCCACCTACTCGGAGGATCTTTTTCTCATCGACAAAGGGTCTGAGAGACAGGATTCGTGATTTTGAAGGTAAGCCCTTTTTGTTATTAAGTAGATATAGTTCATGCTCGAAACATTCCCCTTGGTGTTGCTTAACTAGATGATGCAACGCTAAGTGTAGTTCATCTGTAGTTAAATGACCTGTAGTTTTATTGTTTGAGTGACGTATGTTGTGTATAAAACGCAGTGCATATGCCAAGCTACGTAATAATATTGTAAATTTAGAGAAATTTTCAAAATTTACTAACTTGTCATCAATAGTAGGTATATTGGTAGTGCATGTTATAGGTATAGTAGTTTTAGGTTTAGAATTAGATTTATTCGATTTCATTTCAGGTATGTTGGCGCTCGGTTTAATAACCTCCGGCCAGGCTGATGGCCCTTGTAATAAGAAGCGGGGTCCATGCCACCAAAGGTTAGCATTAGCTACTTGTGCTGGACTTACACCGCGTGATGCTAAGTCCGCAGGATTTTGAACGCCCGGGACGTGTCTCCAGGATCCATTCGCAGTAAGCTGCTGAATCTCTGCGACACGATTTGATACAAACGTTTTAAGGTTTTGCGAAGGTGAACAGATCCATCCTAGAGTGACAGATGAGTCTGTCCAATAATAGATGTTTGTGACTGTAAGTCGTAAAGCTACGATTACCTTTGAACTTAGACGTGCAGCTAATAAAGCTCCACATAATTCAAGTCGTGGGATTGTCTGAGCTTTCACGGAACTTACCTTGGTCTTAGCGCATAACAGATTAACTGATATGCTACCTGAACTACTAATTGAACGTAAGTAGACGCATGCTGCATACGCATCTTGCGACGCATCACAGAATGCATGCAATTCAACGATTGCATCAGGATCGCCTGTGAGGACAAATCTGGGTATTTTAAAGTTAGTCAGGCTCTTAAGGCCTTGCACGAAACTAAACCATGATTTCGATAGTTCTGTGGGAATAATATCATCCCAGTCTAACTTAGTCAGCCATAAATTCTTTAGAATGATTTTGGGTACTATTGTGCATAAACTTAATAACCCTAGAGGATCGAACAATCTAGCTGAGTTTGATAAGATCGATCGCTTGGTGGCTACTGACGATTGTTTGATATCGACAGGAAAGTTGAATGTGTCTGTGCTAGGGTCCCATTTCAGACCTAGTGCGCTTGATTGTGAACTGAAATCTAAATCTTTCGGTATTAGTGTATTAGAATTATTTTGAAGGACAGAACCGACGTTAGAACGGAATTTACGCAATGGCAAGTGCGCTGAATGAAGAACTTCCGTTATTGAATTTATTATATGGCATAAGTCCTTCTTTGAACTGCTCCCTGTAATAACGTCATCTACGTAGAAGTCGTGCTTGATTATATCAGCAACTCGCGCTTCACTACACTCATTGGCGAGCTGTACAAGGCACCGCGTACTTAGAAATGGTGCAGAAGATGTACCGTATGTGATCGTATTAAGTTGATATATTTTGATTGGCTGATCAAACTGCTCACGCCATAAAATCATTTGTAGATGACGTTGTTCGGGCTTCACTAAGATTTGACGATACATCTTCTCCACATCGGCTGTCACTACATATTTGTGTTGCCTAAAACGCAGCAATATGGAAAAGAGGTCGTCTTGAACAACAGGTCCGACATGTTGTATTTCGTTGAATGACACGCCAGATGACGTTTTAGCTGACGCGTCATAGACTACGCGTAATCGCGTAGTTTCACTAGATTCGCGAATTACAGCGTGATGTGGCAAATAGCACCCTCGCTCTGGCTTAGGCACTTCACTCATATGTCCTAGGCGCTCGTACTCTTGCATAAATTTAGTATACTCGTGCTTAAATTCAAGGTTTTGTTTCATTTTACGTTCCATTTGATACAGTCGCCGTTCGGCTATTTTAAAAGAGTCGCCTAAGACATCTGGTGAATCGCGAAGAGGTATTTGTACACAAAATCTACCATCTTCATCACGCTGAGTAGTTTCTTGAAACAGAGTTTCGCAATATTCGTCGCTATTTGACGTGGGTTTGTCTTTAGGAACTTCTTCTAGTTCCCAAAACTTTGTAAGTTGTTGTTGTATATCTTGACTAAAATAGCAATAAGGTTTACTAGGACGCTTTAAATTATTCCAATCATTACGGCCACCAAGGATCCATCCAAGGTCAGTTTCATGGAGGACCGGTTTATTTGGCCCGAGTTTTATTTGAGAAGTGCCCAGAACGTCCCAGAAGATGTCTAATGATAGAATCATATCGATATCTGCGGGTCGATGGAAGTCTGGATCAGCTAATTTAATATGGCTGGGAATGTCTAATTCCTCAACTCGTATCACGTTTTGAGGAACAGTCCCGGTTACGACTGGCAAGATATAACATTTGACATTGGTAGCATATGAGGTATACGTAGACCTAATTTGTATGTTGCAATGTGCGGCTATGCTTACTGTTGCATTTTTAAGACCGTACACGCATTCGTGTTTTTTAATTATAGGGCATCCTAATTTAGCTCGTGCCGCCTCCGTTATGAAAGAAGACTGCGCACCGTTATCAAGAAGAGCGCGCAGTTTGATTATTTTGCCATTGTATGACGCCTCAACTATAGCCGTTGAGTGAAGACCCAAGCCTGAGGAGCCAGCAGACAGCGTAATTGCCGGATGCGGAGAAGACGCATTATCAGTGTTGTTGTTAGGTATGTCAACATTAGACACTGAATTGGTAGGTAAGGATGTAGACGTAGGCGATTCTAAGTTATTTTGCATATTTTGTCGAGATGATGATGATGATGATTGCGATGGGTGCGGTTGAGAACCGCTGGGTAAGTTGTTACCTTTATGAAGTAAAGTATTGTGCCTTCTTTTACAAATGCGGCAACCGGCGAGCCGGCATTGGTACGATTGGTGATCGCCACGTAAACAATTACTACATAATCTCCATTGATAAACCTTTGCATTTCGTTCTTGCACAGACATTGATTTAAATTTGTTGCAATCGTATAGTTTATGATCTTGTTTACAAGCTAAACAACAGCCACGGGGTAAAGAATCGAGCGAAGAAGAAATGAAGGATTTCGACCTTATCAAGGTTTGACGATTTTCAACTTTATTATTATGAGTTTGATTATTTGAGGTTTTGGCGGCATAGACCGTTTCTAAAACAGTTGCCCTTTTACGAAGAAAGTCAAAAAAATCGTCCAATTTGTTGGTCTCTAATTTGCTTCGATGTTCCTCCCAATTTCTCGCGGTTACCGAGTCCAACTTTGACGAGCCTATATAAATAATAATCGTGTCCCAACTATCAGTTGGTTCGCCTAACAACTTCAACGCACTTAAATTTTTCGAAATTGCATCAACTAAGTTGCGTAGGCCCCGGTCGGACTCTTTAGAGAGCGCCTCAATTGAAAATAGACATTTAATATGTTCGTTAATTAATAGGCGCTTATTGTTGTACCTATCGCAGAGCAACGACCATGCGATTTGATAATTATCTGCTGAAACGCTGACCGAATTAATCACTGCAAGAGCGGAACCCTCCAAGTATGATTTTAAATAATGAAATCTACTTATGTTGTCTAAATTGTCATTATTATGAATGAGAGATATGTACATGTCTCGAAACTGAAGCCATTTACTTGTATCGCCATTGAAGGGAGGAATTTTCAGGGGTGGCAGTTTGACGTGGTTCGTAACTGATGTGGAACTGCCACGACATGAAAGTTCATCGCTTTGTTTAATTTTGCTATTATTAAACGCATCTAAATATTCTTGAGCTGTGCCAATCAGCTGGAAGAACTGGTTTTCCGTTTGCTCCCTTTCTTCCATCTGTTTTGACGTATCAGTATCTAAAGACTCAATTTTATTTTGAATTTCATCGAAAGTGTAACTCAGCTCTTGGAATTTGGTTAATCTTAAACTTAATTCATTGTTTATTAATTTATTACGCTCAGTTACACTATCGAGACACATTAATGGCGTTAAATATTTTTCAAATAATGTTACACGGCCTCTAAGTGTGGCCCTTTGCTTTAAGAGTTCTTTTAATTCGGTCATTATGTAGGCGAAAATAACAAAGATGTTAATTATAAAGTAATTAAATTGAATCCAACCTCGTAAAATGATGAGTAGGTCAGCTTATCGTCAACAACAGCTGTGCACTATAGGTACCGGGCGGACAATTGCACTTCGCACGGTGTTACTCGCCGCCGCTGTTGGAAAACCGCTGTGTAGTGCAGTTGCCAAAATCACTAGTTCTCACCTGCCTTTATCCCGATTTTCTCCTGAAATAGTCGGCAATTATG
>JALPQI010019778.1:0-15843 GCA_025490895.1 Thaumatotibia leucotreta | reverse complement strand
CGGCGGGTGACTGACAGCGAGCTTTCATCTCGCTCCCGCGATTATCCCTATCCCTTGCGCTCAATCAAAGCTTATACGTAGGTTAAAAGTTTTGCAGTAGGTATAGGTACATACTTACATAAATGTAAAACAAAGTAATCACATATACTTTTTAACATTGATATTCTAAAAGGAGAAATATAATGTATACTCATTACAGTTATTTATTAAAGGAATACACTGAGAAATTACAAGAAATTACAACTTAGAAATAACACAAATTACTAAAATTAAATTTACATTCAATAATTTCATTCTTTTTTTTAACTGTCTTTCATAGACAATGTTTGGCGGTAAAACATTTTTTTTAATTTACCAAAAGAATTATCGAAACTTTTATATTGTTTCTCTCTTCTATTTGTTTGTTGAAATACTTTTCTAGTGACTACTCAAAGAGTGACCTTAGTATTTTTAACATTTTCTTCTCTATAAAGTAGATTTTCTCGAGTGGTGTGAACTTATAAGAAAGATCTCGTTAATTTGGACCAAAACTTAGAAAGTGGAATAATATTTAGGTAATATGTGCGTTTTTTGATGGTCATATCTTAATTAAATTTATTTTTATGGGAAATTTATTTTAACAGAATTTATTGATTGGGTATGACTTTGATGCATCAATAATTCCGATAATTATTTTGTCATGTTAGGTGCTATTATACAATAAAAAAGGTTCCACTTCTTTCCAATGTTTAATTGTTTTTTATTATTTGACTTTTGTTTATAAGCAGGCAGACAAATAACATACTGTTCTGCCAGTAATCAAATAAGCGCCAATTTTTTATGCGTTTTTTGCCGGTGGTAGGACCTCCGCCCGGATAGCTACCAACGTCTTACCCGTTAACCTGCCGCTAAATAGCAGTGTTTGCTGCTGTGTTCCGGTTTGGGGGTAAGATAGCCGGAGTAATTACTGGCGTAGAGGCAATTCATCTAAGTCCTCAGGGTAGGCAGCGCATAGGCGATTTTTGGTCACTATGTCCATGGGCCTCAGTTCCCGCTTTCCATTAGGTAGGTAGGCTGAGAGCTCAGTCTACCTTCGTCACATAAAAAAAAAATCATCTACAATATTGCTCGTAACTGCTATTAAATGTTAGGTAACGCTAATGTGACACCGAGTATTGCAAATTGCAACCCTCCTTAGGCTATAACAGGATATCCTATCACATTCTAAGCGCCTGCGAAGCAACTTAAAATTAAAAAAGAAATGTGAACCATAGACAAGGATATCACAATAAAGTGCGCAGTAAATCAGAATAAATCACCTATTTTGTAATAAACGAGTTTCTTATAAAAAACACTTAATTCCCTCTTCCCGCCCCCGCGATCGCCCATTGGCCGCCGCGCCGCCAATAGACCACTCGATTTAAATTTTGAATTTCGAATGAATCTTGACTTTAGTGCTTCAGTAGCATTTTTTAGGGTTCCGTCGAAAAGTAGGAACCCTCGTAGTTTCGCCATCATCTGTCCGTCTGTCTGTCCGTAAGATAGCTCTGTGGCTCAGTAGTACCTACTAGAAATTTTCAATTTGGCACAGGCAATTTTATCAGTCATGCTGACAAAGTGGTAGAATAAAATATAGAAAAAAAAATTGTATATCTCCCCTTCCTGAAAAGTGGGGATGATTTTTTTATTTTGCTTAAGTCCCTTTTTGTGGGGTATCAATTAAATAGGTATTTTAAAAAGAATAAGGGTCCAATAAGAAAGTTTTTTGTAAAGTCATTATTTTCGCCTTTTGATCCGTCCAAAAATATGAAAAAAGAACATGAATAGACTTATAGAATACTTTAAATAACACTATTGCGAACACAATCGGCCCAACCGTTTTTGAATAACTACGGAACCCTACACTGAGAAAGGCCCGACATGCTCTTGGCCGGGTTTTCCTTAATTTATTTTAACTGGCCAGTATTTCATACGGTGATACGGTATTTAAGAGTGGCTTGTATCGAAATAAATTGGTTTTTCAACGTTAGTTTATTGAGTTTATAGTTATTTGTTATACAAGGGTGCAAAGTTGTATTTTACCCGCGAGTATGAAATTGAAACACGAGCAAGCGAAAGGATTCTATAGTTGAACCACGAGCGAAGCGAGTGGTTCTAAAATAGAATCCTGAGCGTAGCGAGTGTTTTAACATACGAGAAGTAAAATACATTTGCACCCGTGTGTAACACAAAACTTTTCCCCTCACTTTAGCGAGGAAACTCAAAAAAGGTAATTATTTGTTCACATTACAATCATCATCGGATTAGTGATAATAATTTTCCAAATGCATCATGTATTTAATGCAAGATTTTGTTGCAGTAAACTTAACACGAAAAAGTAAACGCAGCACGATTTTAACACATTCCTGTAGTTGCACACCAACGCCAATGCATTATTAAATCATTCACACTCATTATTTTTACAAAATTATAACAGAACACCCTGAAAGTTGTTTAGTTTACTATTTTTATGCGTGTTCGAGTCGGTAAATAAAGATTATAACTTATAATATTCTTTGACAATGTTGACGTTGACATTTTCTGCGTTTTGTGATTGCATCTAGTCATCTTATCATCATTCACTAAAACAATTGTTACTTATGGAATTTTAGGATTGTTAAAATCATCATATTATATAAAGGTTTGTATTTTACACTAAATTCTCAAACAAATTATTTAATTATCATTAATATGGAACAATTTCCATGAGCATTTTACGTTTTGTTATTCCAAAACCAAGGTCATTACTTTGCCACACAAGTGAATAATATGCGTTTTTACACGTTCGTATTAAAGGATAAACGAGCACTTTACGAGCTAGTGAAGGGAAAAAGTAATTTGTGACAAAGGCACTGCTATCGCTAACGCTTAATCGTCAGTCGTAAATGAAAGGCAGCTAATTGTCTTTCGCACTAATATGAATGAGTGACGGAGAGGGAAAACTACGATACCCTACCAAGTGCTAGCGATTGGCGACTTGGCTAAGCATCCAGGTCTCACCGCGAACTACTAAGCTATGAAATATGGGCTATAAACACGAACAAAAGATCCGCACTCCCGTGTAAAGAAAAAGACACGGCGATACTCGTCCAGCTATCAGCTATTACCGCCGGACGAGTATCGCCGCGTCTCTTTTATTTACACGGGAGTGCGCTGCGATTTGATGGACGTCTAACGCCACCAGCTCAAAAATGCCCCCAAAAGCAATTGTTCAATTGTGCCAAGATGGGCAGGACATAGCGCTTTTCTTTACAACGCGCATATTTCGGCGCAACATCTTTGACAAATGTTTATAGAATATAGCCAATCAAAACTTTGATGGACCAATCACAAATCACAACTATTTTTAAATAGCGGTATAAGTTTTTATAGGTTGATATTGAAATTCATTGCCGTGATGCATTGAAGAGGGGGTGACACTTGTCAACTAAAATTCAGGACCGTTTTTGAAAGGCAGTTTAGTATGGCGTGCGGCTTCCATGTTTTATTTGTTCGTAGGTACTTTCGATATCAGTAAAAAGTTTACTGATATCTCTCATATTTACGGAATTATGCCCTGTAAACACTTATCGATTACACACTGTATTTAGTCAATACGAATCGAGTATATTTGTTCAACCACTAGTAAGGGTGAAAATTTGACTTCAACATGAATTAATTATGAAACTGAACGAAAATTACGGAAAAGTCAGTTACCCGGAGCCGGTGGGGGTAGGGCTAAAGAGAGGGGGAGGTTCCAGTTTTCTCATTAAAACTTTGGCATTTAACTCGCTGGGGAGTGGGGACTATTCGGGCTATGGCAAACCAGATTGTCACTACAAAATTACAGGGATCGGAACCACAGATGTCATATATACCATAGATCAAGCAAACGTATCTATCTACTTAGCGTGTCAAATGAACTCAGTGAAATCCACTGAGTTGTCCGTCTTTAATCGCAGCTTGCAGCTTTCGGGCGTCAAATTTTGTAAGTTGAAGTGAACAAAAATATTAATAATGCCTCCTTAAGTAATATTAATTGCAACAACACAAAAAATATAAATACTGAAAACAAGGGCCTGGGACATATTTAAAATCATAGGCAAGTAACAACTTCAGTACAAAATCTGACACGCTCGGCCGCCATACAAATGAATGAACGTGTTTCTTCTATCCAAATCTAATTCTGTGATCGGAACAAATATTAGTCAGCCTCCGTAGCCCAGTTGGTAGTGACCCTGCCTACGAAGCTGGAGGTTCCGGGTTCGAATCCCGGCGAGGGCATTATTTGTGTATTTATTTATCACAAATATTTGTTCCTTGGTCATGGCTGTCTATGTATTTAAGTATCTATCTATATGTATCTATCTATATGTATCTATCTATTATATATATATCGTCGCCTGGTACCCACATCACAAGCCTTAATTGAGCTTACCGTGGGACTACGTCGATTTGTGTAAAGATGTCTAAAAATATTTATTTATAAGTATTTTAGAAAAAACCTCGATATCATAGCCCAGTATTTTAGAATGTTTTATATTCTTTATGTACTATTCAATATTTAGTGTAATTAACAACATCTTTTACATTACTCAATAAACAAATAATTTATTTACCGAAGCACGAAAAAAAACGTTATTTTGTGGATAAAATACCGGTATTCGGTCCCCTGGGTAAACGTTTGCGGCATGGCCGCTGGGTCGCAAATCCTTGTTCAAAGTCAAAATATTCTTTATTCAATTAGGCCCAGTAAGGAGCGCTTTTGAATCGTTAAACCAAATAGCGAATGAGAGAAAAAAGCTACCTCCGGTTCTAGCCCTACACCACTGTTCCTGAGAAGAATCCAGCAAAAAAGTCAGCGGGACGTTTTTTTTTCAAATAATGTTGGTTGTTTAATTAAAGTGGAGGAAATGTAGCAGGAAAGCGGACCCTGGCAAAGCCCGGGATAACGCTAGGTAGAAGAAGAAGAAGAAGAAGAAGAATGTTGGTTGTTTAATCGCGCTAGGAACCCAATTCGTGCTTAGTTGGTTGCTTTAAAGTTGTTGTTATTGTTGTTGTTCATATTTTAAAGACAAACGGGTCTTAATCGCGTAAACTTACGTTTAGTTATATCCTAATGATCCTAATGTTGCGGGCATGCCGTTACACCCGTGGCCGCAGGCAGGCATGTTTTCCTTTAAAATATGGGTGATAATCGTGAAAGTTATATCAATTCAATTCAATTCAATTCAATTTATTCGTTGTAAAGTCATGTACATTTCTTAAGATGTTATACATATAAAAGTAAGTCAGACCATGACACCCTGTAAGGGCATACAATATTTCTTAAAGCTTAAGCAAGCTTAAGTATCACAAAAAATACAATTATTATTAATTTACGGTATATATAATTAATTTATTATGTCATTTGAAAAATACTGAATAATAATAGGCTATATATTACTGTCATTTAAAAAATCATTCACAGAGTAATAACATTTATCAAGAAGGAATTTAATTAATTTATTTTTAAATGATATAAATTTGGGTTCTAACTTTATATAATCGGGAATTTTATTCATGATGATTATACATTTATAATGAGGACTATTCCTGTACATTTCCATGTTCGTTTTTGGCAATAATAATTTATTCCTATACTTCGATCTAGTATTGTCCTTATCTTGCCTTAGTTCGAATAAGTCGGGATTTTCACGAACAAAGAGAGCGGCTTGTAAGATATAAATGCAAGGCAATGTCAATAATTTAAATTCAATAAAGTAGGGGCGACAACTTTCGGGGATATGCACATTTGCTTGAACACGAATACATTTTTTTTGCATTACGAACAGTTTTTTGAAATCTGTGCTGTCTCCCCACAAAACCACGGCGTAACGGAGCCATGCATAAGCATATGCGTGATATGCTGATAATGCACACTTAAAATCTGTATTCGATTTTAGTATATTATGCCCATACAGAAATTTTGATATTTTTGTTTTAATACGTTGAATGTGTTCTTTCCAATTTAAGGCCGAATCTATTGTTACACCGAGTAAGTTAAAATGTGTCACTTCTTCTATTTTACGTGAGTCGATATCTAAATTTATTTCCAAAGGTTTTTTTTTGTATAGGCTTGAATTGTATGATTTTAGTTTTCATCAAATTTATTTCTAAATTATGATCACTTAACCATTCTTTTACGGAAGTAAAATTATCGTTAAGTCGTTTATTACATTCCGAACTATTCTTGCAACTAAACAATAGCGAGATATCGTCGGCAAACATTACGCAGTTGGTGTTTGTATCTAGGCTTTTAGGCAAGTCGTTAATATAGGCCAAGAATAGGAGACAGACAATATATTGTTGTTATTGTTTTCTAGCCATTTTTTCGCAACTCGACCTCAAACGTGCCTATTTTGCGTGGTCCTATCGCAGGCCCAACGTTTTCGACTTCACATACACCCTCAAATTTCTTCACAGATGTGTGCATGTTTCCTCACGATGTTTTCCTTCACCGAAAAGCACTTGTGAATATACAGGGTGGTCCAAACTTTGACGTCAAAAAATTTTTTTTAGATTCCTCACGTCATGAGCTATCAGAATATACCCCATATATGTTAGCCGAGTTTTTGTAGTTTTCGAGTTATGAATTTTTGAAAATTTTTTTTTGATAAATTCTGGAATGATGAAATTTATTAATAAAAAAAACTATTGATGAAAACTATGATAAAAAATACCAAATTCAAAATTTTACGTTAAAAACGCATCAAAATAGCATTAATGTACGTAAATAAAAAAATAAAACATATCCCAAGGATTTTTGGTAATCTAAAGACTGCCTTAGACCTTAAACCTTCGTAAAAACAAAAAAAAGTGATACTTAATGATGAGGATTTTTCGGAGTAGTCGGTCAAATAAACTTAAAAAAGCTTAAAATTTTAAAGTTGTAAAAAATGACTTGAATAACTACACAAATTGAGTTTTCGTGCTATTTTCTGTCTTTGTTTATTGATAAGAACAACAAAACAGACGAAATTTTCTTTATTTTGAAATTAAAAATTGAGATTTTTTTTTTAAGTTTATTTGACCGACTACTCCGAAAAATCCTCATCATTAAGTATCACTTTTTATTTGCTCTTACGAAGGCTCAAGCTCTAGGGCGCTCTTTAGAATACGAAAATTCCTTGGGATAAGTTTTATTTTTTTATTTACGTACATTAATGCTATTTTGATGCGTTTTTGGCGTAAAATTTTGAATTAGGTATTTTTTTATCCTACTTGTATCAAAGTGAGGACGTTAATTTTTTTGTCAGTAAATGCTTTATTTGTAGTAATACTTTCACAAAAAGAAACTAGTAAAAAAATCCAAAAGTTTTTTTTTATTAATAAATTCCTACATTCCGAATTTCTCAAAAAAAAATTTTCAAAAATTCATAACTCGAAAACTACAAAAAATCGGCTAACATACATGGGGTATATTCTGATAGCTCATGACGTGAGGAATCTAAAAAAAATTTTTTGACGTCAAGGTTTGGACCACCCTGTATATTATATTTCGTACATACGTTTTTGAAAAACTCATAGCCTGAAGGTTATTGAATACCTACCTTCTAACACTAATCTCATCTGAAAAGAGCATTCGAGGGAGTTTAGGGTTTGCAATTCGAATATTCGTAGATTTATTTAGTTATCGAAATGCCCCTAGCTTTTTTCTTTTTTTATGCCTACGCACTCTGGGTGCATTCAGCCAGACGAGTGTCCCGAAACAACATTTAAAAGTGTATGGTTTCTGCTGGTGGTAGGACCTCGTGCAGGGTCCGCCCGGATAGCTACCACCGTCTTACCCGTTAACTAAAAACTAAAATTTAAAAAGGAAATTAAGCTATTATGGGGTTAAAAATGTTGCCCTTGAGCTTATATCTTCTTATCTTTCGGATAGGACACAGCGAGTGGTTATTAATGGAACTCAATCATGCGGGTCGCCTGTGGCTCTTGGAGTACCTCAGGGATCAATTTTGGGCCCTTTTTTGTTTTTGGTATATATTAATGATCTTCCTAACCTTGTGCGAGAGAAACATGACATTGTATTATTTGCTGATGACACGTCACTCATATTTAAAGTGGATAGAAAAGAAAAGAGCTTTGATACCATTAATGAAGCGCTATCTACTGTTGTAAACTGGTTTACAGTAAATAACTTACTTTTGAACGCCAAGAAAACTAAGTGCATTAAATTTACCTTACCCAATGTTAAGCAGGTAAGCAACAGTATGATCAAAGTAAATGGTGAATCACTGGAATTTGAAGATCAGACAGTTTTTTTGGGTGTGACGTTAGACTCTAAACTACAATGGCATGCACAGTATGCTAAGCACATGATTGGAGCGACAGTATCTCGCCGCGAGATAGTCTATCCGTCCCTCTTTTGTTAATAAAGCTAGTGAAGGACGGGAGATCTATCTCGCGGCGACATACTGTCGCACCAATCATGTGCTAAGCCTGCTGGTAGCAGCATTGGCCGGCAAACTCAGCTCTGCCGCATATGCAGTGAGGCGAATCAGGCACCTGACGAACGTCGAGACGGCTAGGCTGGTATACTTCAGCTACTTCCACAGTGTCATGTCATACGGGATTTTGTTGTGGGGGAAAGCGGCAGATATTCAGACCATCTTTGTTCTACAAAAGCGAGCTGTGCGCTCCATTTATGAACTAGGTGCTCGGGTCTCCCTTAGGGAGAAATTTAAAGAGGCACACATACTTACTGTAGCCTCCCAATACATCCTGGACAATATTATGTATGTTCGTAAAAACATTCATGAATTCAAGAAGAATAGTGATGTTCACAACTTTAACACTAGGAATAAACATAAGCTGGCTGTGTCGGCCCACCGTCTCCGTAAGGTTAGTGCGTCTTTCGTTGGGAACTGTACACGTTTTTATAACAAAATTCCTAGTGATTTAACAAATTTGCCACAGCATAAATTCAAGTCTCAGGTTAAGCGCTACTTGATAAGTAAGGCGTATTATACCATTAACGACTTCATAAATGATAAGGATGCTTTTAAGCCAGTACCTTAACGTGTTCGGTAAATCATATACATAAGTGAATGTTTACTATCATACTAGTGTTTCATATTGTTATCATTAATTATAGATCTGACGTAAGATAGTCATTATCTTAGTTTTTTTTTCCGTATTACTAATATGTAGTCTTGACACTTGGAGACTTTATACATCTCCGAGATTATCTTTTATTTTAATTTTTCCTATTTTAATGTATATTATGTCGACACTTAGAGTCCTTTACACCTAAGTAATTTTAATTTTGTATTCAGATTTTCTGTCCTAGTTATTTCTATTTCTATTTTTTTGTTCTTGTGATAGTTGTCATATATGTAACGGGCAAGTACGAATATAAATTCTCATGAAACTAAATATGGTCCGCATTCATAGTATTTAAATTATATTGTCTGCCAGATAGCTTGCACAGTCATGCTCACTTTAAGGTCTCTGCTTACGGTGGCGTCGTTGATCGGGTCGCCACTTTCCCGAAAGAAGGTTGAGGGAGGCGATGGCTGAGATACGCGTCATACTCGTGCTCGTGGGTGCTGTTTGCGGAGACCGGTCTAATCAAGCTCACTCATGGCTTAAATTCAAACAATTTTCCTGCTGTTCTTGATATGAGAAATTGAATTCGCTACATGTTTGTTTATTTATAATTATTTAATATTATGACGCATGGAGACCTTATACATCTCTGAAACATTTAGTGAAATGTATCCATTTGTTTTCTTTTTACTCTGACAACTAGAGACCTTTACATCTCTAGTAGTATCATAATGCTAATTTTAACGTCTAACTAAAAACAATTGTATGCCCTTTTACATATATCTTTACATCTATACATTTCTCAAAATTCATTAAATTTATATAATTGTTCTGACTATTAGAGACTTCATCTCTAGTTAATGTACTATATCTGTATTTATATTAAATCAAATTTATGTTTGTTTTTAATTAATGCATGTTAGCCGTAAGATGTTATAAAACTATTATTTGAAAAAAGTAAGTCCCGCTGAGTTTCTTGCCGGATTCTTCTCAGGCAGTGGTGTAGGGTTAGAACCGGAGGTAGTTTTTTTTTCTCTCATTCGCTATTTAGTTTAACGATTCAAAAGCGCTCGTTGCTGGGCCTAATTGAATAAAGAATATTTTGACTTTGACTTTGACTAACCTACCGCTTAATAGTTAGTACTGTGTTCCGGTTTCGGGGTAAGATAGCCGGTGTAATTACTGGCATAGAGGCAATCTATCTAAGTCCTCAGGGCAGGCAGCGCATAGGCGATTTTTTGGTCACCATGGGCCTCAGTTCCTGCTTTCCGTCAGGTGGGCTGAGAGTAGGGCTGCCAACTAAAGATCACAAATATGCGGTACATTCGCGAATAATTTGCGGGACTTGACAAAAAAATGCGGGACGTATGAGAAAGTGTATTAAATGATAAAAACCGGCCAAATACGAACCGGGCTCGTGCACAAAGGGTACCGTAGCAACAAATATTAAAAAATAAGACAGACTTCTTACGAGTTTTCCTGTAAACTATATACGTAAGGAACTATTTTTTGTATTTTTTACCAAATACTCGTATTAAGCCCTGTAAGTTTGAAGGATGGAGGTGGTCATTTTCGCCTATTTTTTTATATAACGTCAATATTATTTACATATCATACAATAAAAAAATTGATATCGTCACACTAAGCCCTCTATTTGAATGAGTTTGCAAAACATTTTTTGTTTAAGAATTTCCTTAAATTAATAATTAATTTAAAGTTCATTCATTTACGTTCCACGTCCATCGTTGGGTCTCTCATTTACACATGTGTGCCAAATTTTACCTCAATATCTATTCTGTCTAGTAATTTTAGAGCAAATAGGATTATGGGTTCCGTTTTTTCCTATAAAAGTTACGACGATAAAGTTAGACAACTAAAAAACATAAAAATAGACAACTTAAAAAACATTTATTACAAAGCATAATATTTTTATGGCATTAACATTTAAAAACAATGCTTAGTTTCAGATCGGTTCAACTTAGATGCACCTATTTCACCCATCGCAATTATTCATATTTTGGCAGTTATACACGTTCAGAGCACAGTGCTCGCGTTGTTAGTATCACGGCGTCTACAAAGCAACTTGTCTATGGGGCAAACATAGGTTGTCTAATTCGCAACTCGTGTACTTATCAACTCGCCTAAAAGCAACTGGTCTAGATGATTTTTTAAGTAGCAGCTGGTCTAAATAGCTATTGGTCTATACAACGACTCGTGAGGAGATTCGACGAAGTCGCAACTGGTCAGCAAAAACGACGCGGAGAGGTGCAGCTCTTAGACGCATTTTAGACGCCGTGATATGTAGACGACAACGCTCGCGGACGTCTCGGTACATTCAATTTTAAATTGCTCTCATTAATGAATTCATATTTTTATTTTAGTATTTCCAGTTTAGTATTCCCTGAAAAGCGGGACAATCGGCGTCCCGCGCGGACCCTTTGCGGGACTTATACTTTAGGGCCCCAGAAACGGGACGTCCCGCATATAGCGGGACAGTTGGCAGCCCTAGCTGAGAGCTCAGTTGTCTACATTCGTTTCATTAAAAAAAAGGTAAAAGTAGAACACGTGCGTGTAGGATTTTCCTACTGTAGTATAGTTCGGGAAATACTATTTGACCGGCTGTTATTTTACTTACGACCTTTTGTTTTGCGTTAACACTTAGTTACTAGACAATCAGCAGTCTAGCACTTTTCTATGCGTAACAAAAAGTCGTAAGTAAGATAAGTTTCGGTCAAATAAAATTTCCCGAACTACATATATGCTACAGTATACCTACTAAAATAATTATTTCCTTAAGCGAAAGACATCGACACTAGTTATCGAAATATCGCCACGTGTCGGAATACCCGCCGGCGAGAGTCGAGGGGCGCATATTAGTCCAATTTGATTCAAAATGGCGGACGGTAGTTATGAGGTTGTTAAGCCGGCGTTTATTAGTGAAACATATGTTTGATCTAAGGTACTAGTAATTCCTATCGGAAGTTCTTTATTCACTGAAAATAATAACTACTTAACAATAACTAGATACAAACGAAATCTTATAAAAATAACTAGCAGTTACCCGCGGCTTCGCCCGCGTACTAACATCTATTCACTGCGTGTTAATGTTTTTAGTCCGATTTAAGTGTGGCGGATGGTGCTTTTACCCGTGGTTCGGCTGCGTTCTATAAATTTTTATCACGGTCGTATTAAACTTAATGCCTAAATTCAAGATGGCGAACTTTTCTTGCAATTTTGACTTAAAATTCCATATGAAGAACTTTATTATCTCCAGGACCAGGGGC
This sequence comes from Thaumatotibia leucotreta, assembly GCA_025490895.1. NCBI lineage: Eukaryota > Metazoa > Arthropoda > Insecta > Lepidoptera > Tortricidae > Thaumatotibia > Thaumatotibia leucotreta. The sequence continues at coordinate 3,469 of JALPQI010019778.1, read as the reverse complement.
TTAGGCTGTGCGTGGATCTTTGTCAGGGAGCTTCTTCTTTTATGTGTATAGATAGATAGATTATCAAATTCCATCCCATAACAGGGTAAGCGGTGTTACACGTCCGCCTTGTTAGATTTTAAAATCGTTATTGTTTTCGTGAACAATGACTTGATAAACCGTGGAATCGATATCCATGTTGATTTTTACTGTTTGCCCTTTTTACAACATTCAAGGATTGATTTCTCAAAAATTTAAAACACGTCTTTACTCATTTATGTTTAGGGATACTCCTGTGAAATTTGGGATGAAATAGGTATTTTAATTGATCAAGTTTCGCCATACAAACCCTGGACACCTATCGCACCCCCTAGGGAGTGGATTTTGACCTAACCATTTTTAGAGCTTCCCTACACCCTCAAAGAAACCTACGCACTATATTTGGAATCTCTAGAACCATAAATGAACATGATATATAAATATAGTTATTTATTATACAAGGGGGCAAAGTTGTTGTTTAACTGTCGTGCCAATATTGAGACCTGAGCTAGCGAAAGATTCCAAAATTGAGCCACGAGCGTAGCGAGTGGTTCAAAAACTGGAATCTTGAGCATTGCGAAGGTCTCAAGGCACGAGAGTTGAACAAACTTTGCCGCCAAGTGTAATACAACTTTTTTCCCCTCACTATCGCGAGGAAATATGATTACGAATCTCATCCAAATGTAAATTAACTTAAAGAAACTATTGAAAACTCAATGTCGAAACGTATCGTAGAATAGAGTTACTTATGGAATTTAAATATTGCCAATGGCTTACAAAGCCACATGAGAAACGACCAATTTAACATGTGAGCTCCGATTGCGCATGTTTACTACGGTCATACAGATCCACTTATACTAGGCAGTAGGGGGCTATAGGAATTAGAGAAATGTCAAATTACTTTATTCACAAGTGTGTAAAAAGCGTTTTTACCCGCTCGTATTAAAGGATAAACGAGCGCTTTACGAGCTAGTGAGGGGAAAAATAATAAAATTATATTGATATTTTTCGAAACCCCATAACACCATAACCGTGTACATAGTATTTCATGTCCGCCGCGTTAAATTTTAAAATCGTTATTGTTTTCGTGATCTACGACTCGATAAAGTATAAAAACGATACCCGTCTTGATTCTTTCACTTCGTCACCCTTTTTAACTTTTTCAGGGGTTGAATTTTCAAAAAACCTTAAACATTCCTTTACTCAATTACTTTAAAGAATACTTTTCGGATCAAATAGTTCAACTAATCTTATTTCGCCATACAAACTTTGGACCCCCATTTCAACCCCTTAGAAGGTGAATTTTGTAAAATCCTTTCTTAGTGCTCGTCTACACCATAAAAGGAACCTACGTGCCAAATTTGGAGTCTATAGGACCAGGGGTTTAGGCTGTGCGTGCATCTTTATAAGGGAGCTTCTTCTTTTATATATATAGATTAGTAAAAGTAATGATATATCCACTTAATTAAAAAATGAATAAAAAAAACGGGCATTGCTTGTGTATTTATTTATCACAAATATTTGTTCCTTGGTCATGGCTGTCTATGTATTTATGTACCTATCTATCTATTATACATATCGTCGCCTGGTACCCACTAGAGGTGTGCGCCGATCGGAAAATCGTCGGCGGCGGCGTCCGATGGTTTTTTGACCGGCGGCGGCGGCGTGATCGGCGTGAAATCGGCGTGACCTCGACTGAATTCGAAACATAGCTGTTACTCAGAAATGTGGTCTAAACGTACTATATTTAAGTAATTGAAGTATGTACTTCACAATAAAATATCGAAAATACTTCCAATTATCATCATAATCAGCTCAAAAGCGTTCGACTCGGTAAAGTGGCCAGTCTTATGGAAATCCTTACTGGATATGGGCACACTGAGACACCTTGTCCACATTATTCGGCGTCCGTACGAGAGCGGATCAGCATCAGTCAGAAAGGATGAAACGCTGTCGAGAGACTTTCACCCTGATGCAGGAGTACGCCAAGTTTGCATAATTTCACATCTACTATTTAACATCTACACAGAGATGATAATGAGTATTGCCTTGGAAGATTGGACGGACGGAGTTGTGATTGGCGGTAAAAGAATCTCCAACTTACGTTATGCGAATGACACGACCTTATTCGCAACTAGTGCTCGCCATATGGAAGTTTTGCTGCATAAAGTGGAAGCTACAAGTCGTGAATTTGGATTAAATATAAATCGCTCGAAAACCAAAATGATGATTGTTGACAGAGCCAGCGAGAAACGTGGGCTAAGTGGATCTTCACCCACTACCAACAACCTGCAAAAGGTCACACACATAGGCAATTGCGAGGTTGTCCAATCATATATTTACCTTGGAGCGTTAGTGTCCAACAAAGGCGGATGCGTGGACGAAATTAAACGGCGCATGGCGATCACTAGGTCTGCTATGGACAAAATGAAAAAGATTTGGGGTAATAGGAACAACACCAAGGCCATGAAAACCAGACTCGTTTATTGCCTAATACTTCCCATCTTCCGAAACATCACGCTGCGATCTAGAAGCTGACGTAGGCAGAAGAACCGCTAGGCTCAAATGGATGTATGCATCCGGATAGATGGGCTATCATAGCCACCAAGTGGATGCCGGAAACGAGGCGCGGGCGCAAGCGGAGATGGTGGGACGACCTTGATACCTTCCGGAACAACTGGCCGGTAGAGACATGGAATCGGGAGTCATGGAGAGTCAGGGGAGAGGCCTTTGCCCAGCAGTGGGACACTCAAACAGGGTAGTAAATAAATAAACTTCCCATCTTCCTCTATGCTTCGGAGACATGGACTCTTCGCAAAACCGAGAAGAGGAAAGGTTGACGCACTAGAGATGTGGAGCTGGAGACGGATGTTACGAGTAGGAGTATAGTGGACAGAGTTCCGTACAAATTACTCCATATTAAAAGAAATCGGCATTAGACAGCGACTGTCAGCCACCGTAGAGTCACGGATTCTGACCTTCTTCGGCCATGTATCTCGTCATGGTAATGACTCCATAGAGCGTCTCGTAGTGCAGGGAAAAGTTGACGGTACCAGGTCACGAGGGAAATCACCGATGATATGGAAGGATCAGATTAAGGCCGCAACTAAGTGCTCAGTTAACGAGTGTACCCGGAAAGCTGCAGTCCGCGATGTATGGGCGCCCCGAATTACCAAAATCATCGCTCATCGTGATCCACAATGATGACCACGACCACTCTGACAAGAGTGTACCGACTGAGAAGAAGAATCTTCATAATCATTTTACAGCCATAAGATAAGACGTTCACCGCTAAATATAGGCCTCCCCTTTGAACCTCAATTTATGCTGGTTAAAAGCGACCTGCATCCAGCGACTCGCGAACTATAAGGTTGTTGGTCCATCTTGTGGGAGGAGGACAACGCTCCGTTTTCCAAACTGTGAGCTTCTATCAATATGGCCTGCCTGCACA
>JALPQI010019777.1:0-20107 GCA_025490895.1 Thaumatotibia leucotreta | reverse complement strand
TGTGCAAAGAATAGAGTCGATAATCTATACTAACTTTCTAGGGTGGTTATATTCTGCTTTTACCGAGTGCTTGTAATCTTACTTTGTGGTTTACGACCCAATGCTACTTGAATTTTAAGAGAACGAGCTCACTTCATATCCTTTCAACTATAACTAAGTAATTCAGCGCAACGGAGAGTTGTCGAGTTTGCGGACGATTGTGGTAGACACACGTCTTTGAGTGTCTTACGGTTGTAGTACCTTCGAAACACTACATAAAGATGTCGCTAGTGACGCTTCACAATACCATTGACTAAATTCGCTGTGATCGACGGAAGGTAGTCTGGTGTAATTGGAAGCACGTTGGACCGGCAATCCAGAGGAAGCGGGTTCGAGTCCCGTGACAACCAGAGTCTTTCGCAGTTGATTTTTTCAATGGTAAGCACATCTGGCTAGATCAGATTGGAGAAAATGGGGGGAGGCCTTTGCCCAGCAGTGGGACACTATAGGCTCACAATAATAAAAAATAATAATAATAAGCACATCTGTTACGACATTGTGGGATATAACTAAGTTACCGTTGGCAATCCCTCATACGGTCGTTGTTGGGCGCAGTGCGCGCGGTGGCGGCCATTTTGTCCGCTGTTTCAAGTACGTGTTTCAGAGTGAAGTATTCGCGATGCACCGTTTCGTAATCTCGCATCATTGCTGCCACTGGAAGACAGAAAAATTGAATTCAAACTATTGTGAGAACCTATTGTGAGACAGAGAAGTTATTCAGTTTAACCTACCAAATCACCCCGTTCAAGGTTTTCAGTGACTCGTGGAACACCCTGTATAGATACTTAACAGGTTAGCGGACAGTAAACGCCTATAGGCGTAATCTTATTATTTCTTCTATTGTGTCTGGAGTAGTGTCCGCCAAGGTGTTAAATATACATCGTGTTTTATTGATTTCCGTTAAATTGGACAGGTTACTTGGGACATTAATAGAAGTTGCCTGGTATATCGGCTTTTGTTAATTTCGTAAATTTTTTTTTTTTCTTTTCCATACATAATAATTATAATGGCAAGTGTGAGAGAACCTTAAGAATAAGATCTCAGGTGACTGACGCCACATGTCAAACTAAGTATTATTAGGACGTAATAAAGGTTGCAATACACTTGTTCAGTCATTAAACTATTTTTTTTAATAACTCAATAGCAGTAAGAGTTAAGATACTAGTTTCTTAGAGAAATTGATTATTTTTGACCTAAATAAGCTTCCCTTTAATTTAACGGAAATCAATAAAAACACGGTGTATAGACAGCCATGAGTGCCATGACCAAGGAACAAATATTTGTGATAAATAAATACACAAATAATGCCCTCGCCAGGATTCGAACCCCGAACCTCCAGCTTCGTAGGCAGGGTCACTACCAACTAGACTACGGAGGCTGATTTGTAACTTATTTAAGAAAACCTAGATTATAGAGCTTTATTTTGTACATGAAGTTTTTACTTTCCTAAAATACATATATTTATAAATATAATTTTAAAAACGTCTTACTTTTGTCTTCATACAATTCGTAAACTTCCTTTAATTTTGATTCTGCCCTTTCCGCCCTCTCCGCTAATGTAGCTCTCTCAATATCAGTCGTCTCCCTCTCGACCAGTAGTTTCTTATAACTCTGTCTCACTTGCACTATCTGTGTAAAAAGTAAAAAAATATTGGTATAGGTAATTTCACCAGAGTTGAGGTGAATGATTACACACATATCCAAATGAAGTACTAATTGCAAAAAATGTTGTGAATGAATGAATGAATTGCATCAAAATATTGAAGCAAATCCCTTGAACAAACTTTTTGGTCAATCTTACAGTTGCAATTGAGTTTGCTGTCAGTACGAAAAAAGAACACTAATTTCAAATTCCCAGTGTGTTTACATGACATGTTGATGTGTGCGTGACCTCAACTCTCGTGGAACTATCTATACCAAAATCAGGTCGGTGAGTGAAATCTTTCTTATCCCAATAGCGAGGATACAATTTAGACCAAATTTCTTAGGAAAAGTATAATAAGACAGACCTTTCATATGTTTAAATTAAACGAAAATGGGCTTAGAGCTTGAGATTGTAAACCTCTCCGAAACTGGTCACGCGTAGTGACTTAATACACTTCAATTTAACCGTTTAATAATAGTTATATTCGTAACACATAATTTTAGAAGGTACATAAGGGGACGTAATCATATCGTCACGTCATCAGCCTATCTCAGTCCACTGCTGGAGAGATAGGCCTCTCCTATTAACTAGGCGTATAAACGCATTAGGAGGTAAATACCCATAATCGCCACGCTGGGCAAGCGGATTGGCGATCGCAGTAATGTGTCCACTATGATGACGCTGCTGCCCATCATCAATCTTTTATAAAATAATGGTCAGTGACACTTCAATCCCTTAGTCGACTCTTACGACCCCCGCAGGAGGAGTTGGGAATCATTTATAATGTCATATAATATTAAGTTGCTTGACCCAGGTCTGATCAAGTACAAAACTATATTTCCTTAAGAATTGCTGAAAAATATATCCCAAAGGTTTGTTACCATAGTTACAGGATAGAAAGCGACCCTCAAACAATCAATAATAGTACATTGTGCATCAAGGGAGGTAAGTACGGAATTACCAACGAGAGTGCTAGAAGCCCGACGCCGTAGGCGGAGGGCTTTTAATGACTCGAGTTAGTATTCCGCTTACCGACCGTGATGCATACAATGTTTTTCACCACACTGGCCCACAAAAAAATAAGTTTTCAGACAAAATATTATCAAATGACGGACTGACATTTCTATTATTCCCTATGGAATTTCACTTTTGTATTACTACCGATTCTTCTCTTCTCTTTTCTATTGAATTCAAGCAATGGCGCGCTTAGACAGCAAGTGTGATGAAAAAAAATAGCATTAAAGGACTAAAATTACTTAATAATAATAATTTAAAAAAAACTCTTTATTGTTGCACTACTTACAAACATAAACAAAGCAGCAGAAATACATTCATTTTAAATAAGTAGGTAACAACATGCGGACTTATCGCTAAAGAGCGATCTCTTCCAGACAACCTTTGGATAGTGAAATGGTACTTACATATATAAACAATCAATGCCAATTAGAACTCTGTTGCTCAGTTTGAAAGTCTCAATTTTTTTATGTGACGAAGGCATACAACTGAGCTCTCAGCCCACCTGATGGAAAACAGGAACTGAGGCCCATGGACATAGTGACCCAAAAATCGCCTATAGTGCCCTGAGGACTTAGATGTATTGTCTCTATATCAGTAACACAGCAGTGCAAACACTGCTATTTAGCGGCAGGTTAACGGGTAAGACGGTGGTAGCTATCCGGGCGGACCCTGCACGAGGTCCTACCACCAGCAAAACAATTGATTACATATTCTGACATGTGTCATTTTGGTCGTATCGTTTTTGATACCCTCTGTTTATCATTCCCTTTTCTCCCTTAACTGTGTAAAGAAATATACAAAAGTTTTGAAAAACGTACCTCCGATTCTAGGGCTGTCACTTTGTCGAGTAAGGTTTTATTTTCTGCTACAATTTGTTTGGATTTTTTGTTCATATTTTCGAATTGTTTTTCGTAGTCTAGGATTAAGGTTTCTTTCTCTTGCAGGTTTTCTTGATATGCATCGAATAGAGGAGCTGAAAAGAACATAAAATGAGTAATTCAAAAACTAGTCTAGCTATCTACTTTCAAACGATGCAAAAAAGATATACAGGGTGAAACACGAGTCGTGAATAGTAATACGTTTTTCTAACTGTATAAACAACTACCAATTAAATGCCCCACAAGTTACTTAAAAATTGAAAAGTTATTTATTTATTTTTTATATTTTATTTTGGTTTATGTTTTTGTATTTTTTGGCTTTAGAATATCCAAAAGGTTTTTTTTTAGAAAAATTAATGGAATAATTTAAATTACCTCTTCAAATTGAAGTAATTAATAACGGCAATTTTGTCATTTCGTGTAAAATTAAATGATATTTATTACATTTAACGTTTTAAATAGCTTAAATAGCCGTTATCATTTATACAATACAACTTAAAAATGAGAAAAAAACACAAAAATAAAAAATTACTATTTCTAAGTAACTTGTGGGAGTTGTGGGGCATTCGACCTGTATGTACTGTCATTTTGACATCCACACATAGATACTTTCTGTCACTTACTCGATCCATTCGTGCCAGCTTTCGTGAATTTACCTGTACAATGGAACTGGCATAATCGTAGGATTAAAAGTCCCTAAATAAATAAAAGATAAAAAAAAACCTTATCTGCGTATCTATTTGTTTCTTTACGCAGGTAAAAATAAAATAAATAAATGGGTCAATCACTTTTTTTATGTCACTCTTTGCCATGGTTACGTTCTCCTGGGTCACCTTTAAAATCACAGTTGCTGCTAGCGTTCAAATTGACAATAGTTTGAATTTCTTGACAGTTATGTGGCCTTTCCAAGGTGGGTCATCCACTCATCATGATGGTAGAGTGTGCATGATACTTTCTTCTAACAAACTATCCCACTGTTGTCCCCTGGGTGATGTGACAGAATAACAACAAAAAAGAAGTGATTGACCCATATAGTCTCTCGATAAACAGAAGTTGCTAATATAAGTCTATAAGCTAACATGGTCATTCACATTATTAGTATGACTTAAAAAGTTACTCCTTGAAATGACATTTGTGCCGAAATATCGGTAAATGTCCCATTTTAAGGCATACTGATAAAATAAGGAGAAATAGTTTATACCTAAAGCCTGCGCACTCAACAATCCAGAAAGATCGACAACCCTGGACGTGTGGGGTTGGTCTTCCGTCCCGCTCTTCGATTGGCCGTCTTCAGTGTTGCCAACTTCTGCAATTCAATAGGTAAATGTGATAAAATCAGTGGGTTCATACGAGTGATATTTGGAACAAGCGAATTTATCTTTTCATCCCATTAGGTTTCATGGTCATCATCCTCATCAGTCTTTTTTAGTCCACTGCTGGACATAGGCCTCTCCTACAAACTATGCGTATAAACGCATTAGGAGGTAATTGTCCATAATGGCCACGCTGGGCAAGCGGATTTGCGATCGCAGTAATGTGTCCACTATGATGACGCTGCTGTCCATCATCATTCTTCTATCAAAGAATGGTCAGTGACACTTCAGTCCCTTAGTCGGCTCTTCGGACACCCGCGGAAAGAGTTGGGGTGATGACAAATGTATTCTTACTGCCGTCACCACCTGCTGGATATAGGCCGCATATAAGCGTACGGATGCATTAGCAGGTAATGCTTTAATCGCCACGCTAGGTTGGCGATCGCAGTGATGTGTTCACTATTATGACGTTGTTAAGGATGAATAGCATGATCAAGTAAGCATTCAAAAGGTCACACCAGGTCACAAATGGTCACTTACCTGGTGCTTTGTAGCCAAGACTGGTGGTGATGAGAGAGTCTAGATCAAACTTCTCTGCTTTATCGGTCATCAAGTTTTGTACGTTAGCACGGAGTTTCTCCTGATATCTCGAAAGTTGGACGTTTAATCTGAAAAATACAGGTTGTTCTTCTCGTGAGTAATCACTATTTGCCAATTGCCATTTTGATAAAATTCCAACTTCTTTATTCATAGATGTCTCCTAACTTAGCAAGTCGCTAAGTATAGTTTAGACAAACAATACTTAGCGGCTCGCTAAGTTAGGAGACGCTTATGAATAAGGAGGTAAGTGAATATAGGTCTATAAACGGCCTTCACAAGGAAACTAAAACAAATATATATATAACGTGTGTTACTAGGTTACAAGACGTTTATGAATAAGAGGGGCTAAAAAGTCATATGACATTATTTGATCCGCACATTTTTTGCATCGGGGCAATTTACGAGTACTTCTAGTCTTTAGAGTTAAAAAATAAAATAAAGACGAATTAGAAATACGAGCTTTTATCTTATAAGGTTGCCCCATTTTACTACTAGGGAAGGTTGTTGGATATACTTTGTATGACTAACTTTCGTAACACAATTGACGCGATCGTGATTTTTTTGTTAACCCCTTACTGCATACGAAGCTATATATGGCCGCTATTAAAATTGATTTCTATTGATTGCCATTAGTTTAAATTTCAACAATTTATTTTTTATTTATGCGGTAAGGCGTTAACTGTGTACATGTACAATTTTTTTGTAATCGACTCGTATAGACACTGAGCGCGAGCGAGTCCGGATATGAGTACGAAGCCGGTAATCCCTCTTCAGGCTGTATTTACTGTCATCTTTTTTATTTATTTTATGTCACGACGGTAGCAAGCAAGCATACGACCTGCCAGAGATTACCTGTAAAATACGTCCTTGAGGGTCTGCATGTCTCTCTGCAGTGTGCGTGTGTTCCCGAGCTTACGTCAGCAGGATCTGCCGACTGCTGCAGCTCACTCGACTAAGGGAGTCGCAGTGTCCAGGTGTTCTGGAATCACCTGTAAAGTACGTCCTTGAGTGCCTGCATGTCTCTCTGCAGCCTGTGTGTGTGTTCTCTAGCTTGCGTCAGCAGGATCTGCTGACTGCTGCAGCTCACTCGACTAAGGGAGTCGCAGTGTCCAGGTGTTCTGGATTTACCTGTAAAGTACGTCCTTGAGTGCCTGCATGTCTCTCTGCAGTGTGTGTGTGTTCTCTAACTTGCGTCAGCAGGATCTGCCGACAGCTGCAGCTCACTCGACTAAGGGAGTCGCAGTGTCCAGGTGTTCTGGGATTACCTGTAAAGTACGTCCTTGAGTGCCTGCATGTCTCTCTGCAGCCTGTGCGTGTGTTCCCGAGCTTGAGTCAGCAGGATCTGCTGACAGCTGCAGCTCACTCGACTAAGGGAGTCGCAGTGTCCAGGTGTTCTGGAAGTACCTGTAAAGTACGTCCTTGAGTGCCTGCATGTCTCTCTGCAGCCTGTGCGTGTGTTCCCGAGCTTGCGTCAGCAGGATCTGCCGACTACTGCAGCTCACTCGACTAAGGGAGTCGCAGTGTCCAGGTGTTCTGGAATCACCTGTAAAGTACGTCCTTGAGTGCCTGCATGTCTCTCTGCAGCCTGTGTGTGTGTTCTCTAGCTTGCGTCAGCAGGATCTGCTGACTGCTGCAGCTCACTCGACTAAGGGAGTCGCAGTGTCCAGGTGTTCTGGATTTACCTGTAAAGTACGTCCTTGAGTGCCTGCATGTCTCTCTGCAGTGTGTGTGTGTTCTCTAACTTGCGTCAGCAGGATCTGCCGACAGCTGCAGCTCACTCGACTAAGGGAGTCGCAGTGTCCAGGTGTTCTGGGATTACCTGTAAAGTACGTCCTTGAGTGCCTGCATGTCTCTCTGCAGCCTGTGCGTGTGTTCCCGAGCTTGAGTCAGCAGGATCTGCTGACAGCTGCAGCTCACTCGACTAAGGGAGTCGCAGTGTCCAGGTGTTCATATTCATATTCATATTCATATTCTTTATTTATAATATTTGTAATATTACATGTCATTTTTATATAATAATATAAAGAAAAAGTACATTTGTAACAATAAATACCAACAATAATATTCAGTAATATAAATTTACATAAAATAACGATTTAGTTACAGTTCATATTTAGAAATTCCTCGTAGCTATAAAATGTGTGTTCGAGAAGCCAACGTTTCAGTCTAACTTTAAAGATTTTTAACGAAGGTGCCAAAGTAATTTTTTCCGGCAATTTATTGTAAATTGTGGGTCCCATTACGTGGGTCAGCTTATTGGACCTTGCCAGTCTTCGTTGTACCGGGACAAGCTGATTTGGGTTACGTAGTGAGCGGCCTGAGTCGGCTCGTGATTTGTACTGGCTCAGATTGACGCGGACATAAATCGCGATTTGCTGGACCACCATTGATGGCAGAGTCAGTATACCCAGGTCTTTAAAATAAGGCCTCACGGAGGTCTCCTGACTCACCTGCATTATACACCGCACAGCTCGTTTCTGCATTCTAAATATGCGTTGCCAGTCTGCGGCGCGTCCCCACATTTCAACGCCGTATTGCAACAGCGAGTGTATTGTTGCGAAGTAGCATGTTCTCACAACATGCCGGGGCACGACCCAGGCGAGGCGACGAAGCGCAAAACATGCACTTCCCAGCTTACCACAGAGTTGCTCGATATGGTTCGCCCAAGTCAGCTTATAGTCCACTTCAAATCCCAGAAATGTTGTGACCTCCACCTGCTCCACTTCCACGCTTCCAGCTCGGATTTTTAGTGGTCTAGGTGTTCGACCTCCGATATGAAAGTGGATAAAGTGGGTTTTCGTTAGGTTGAGCGCCAAGCCATTCAACGCAAACCACCATGCCAACTGGTCTGCAGCCTCATTGAGGCGGGCCTCCAGCCCATCTACACTCTGCGCCGAGACGATACCAGCGACGTCATCCGCGTACATAAATATCTCTGCCGCTGTAATGGCTTCAGGGAGATCGTTCAGTAACAGCGAGAAGAGAATATTGGATACTGACGATCCCTGGGCGACGCCCATACATGTGGTTAGTGGGTCCGATTTGGCTTGTCCTCCGTCTCCTACCACAACCTGCGATCGGTCCTGCAGAATGTCGACGAGGAGGCTATGGGCTTTGCCACATATGCCATAGTGCAGCAGCTTGGCGGCTATAACGCCGTGATCAGCAACGTCGAATGCCCTGGAGAGGTCACAGCAAATCATTGCTACCTGCTGCTTACCTTCCAAGGCATCGAATACTTTGCGCATGGCTTCGCGTGCCAAGCCAGTTGTACAGTGTCCAGATCTATACGCGTATTGCCGGTCTGATAGAACGTTTGATGCATTGAGAAATGCCGTCAGCCTAGAACACAGGCCGTTCTCCAGTACTTTTGCAATGCTGGGAATTATGGATACTGGTCTGTACCCGTCAATATTCTCTCTCTTCCCTTTGCCCTTGAACAGTGGAGAGATTTTGCTAGTCTTTAAGGGCTTGGGATAGGACCCTTCTATAAGACATCTGTTGTACATATGTGTTAGGGCGGGTGATATAATATGAGTAATCGAATGTAGTAGAGACATAGACATCCCGTAGATATCCTTTGTAGTTTTATGTGCAATACGGGTCGCAATAATGGTGTGAACTTCTTGGACTGTGAAAGGGACGAGTCTCATGCAGCGGTCGGCAGGCGAGCGGGCCGCGCTCAGCAGGGCGCGGACGCCGCCGAGGTCAGCGCGCGGCGCCCCGCAAGCCAGCGCAGCCCGCACGAACCTATCATTCATGGCATCGACCACATCTTTTTTCGAAGCATATTTCACACCCTCTGTTCTTTCTACAATTTCTGTGAAGTCTACGATAGGACGCCTGGCTTTTCCTCTCTCTCTATTGATAATTTCCCACATTGCCTTAGACGAATTTTTTGTCGTACACATTTGTTTACAGTAGTGACTCATTTTAATTTGATTAATTCTATTGGTGTATAATTTGTTTAATGAATCGACACGTTTTTTTAACTCGTCGTTTAACGGAAATTTACGTTCCAAATTAATACAGTCGAATAATAGTGATTTAATGTTAAGAAGATCTTAAGTAACCCATGACTCACTTAGCTTAGAGCAACGCTTTGTTCTCAATGGAAAGCACAAACCTATTTTTGAAGATATTAAATTAGTTAGGTACGTTGATAGTGATTCAGCATTTTTATTGGACACAGCACCTGCCCAGTCTATGCTTTCCATCGCGAGAACAAAGTTAATATGATTTGTATCAGAGTAATCTCTAATGACGCGACTTTGTAATGTCGATTGTTTGCATTGATCCAAACATTGCAAGCGCACGGCGAAATGGTCCCCGAGGTTAGTGACTACGGGGGACGCCATCACCAAACCTACATCGATATTGGTATAGGCATGATCGAGTGCCGTTGCTGAGTGTGAGCTTACTCGGGTAGGAAACGTTATTAGATTCCTACAATCGTAGGACATCAAAACATCCTCTAAATATCCACGCTCTAGTGTTTTTTCTCCTATACAGTTGATATTCATGTCGCCTACAATAATGAAATTTAGACTTAATTCATTGGCCTTCTCGAGTACACATTCAAGTTGTGTCAGAAAATCTCTGGTTGGGATTAAGTTTGTTCGATATAAGCATATTACAATAAGATTATAGTCTATTAAATTAACGGCAGATAATTCACAAATCAATTCTTTTGATAGGTTGACAATTTCGGGTACATTTACGGCTTTAATATTATTTTTGACGTAAACGCACGATCCGCCATGAGTAGATTGTTTACGGCAAAAGGACGACACCAAGAGATAATTATCTAAGTTAATACACTTTAAATTTGTATCTGAAAGCCAATGCTCGGTGACAGCTAACACGTCGCATTTTAAGTCAGTACGGAGTAACACTTCCAACTTATCTGTTTTATTGTTGAGGGATTGTACATTCTGGTGGCATACAATTATCGGCGCACTATAGGCATCCAGTGTGTTTATAGTTGTCGTCGCGTGCGCGGCTGCGCCGTCACTGAGCCTCTGCCGCGAGACTCGCCGGCCGCTCGATGGTGGGGCCCCGCGGAGAGCGGGGTCGGACACGAAACCAGTTTGAGAAGCAAATGCCGTGTGGCCACAAAGTTGGGGACTTTAATCGCTCGTAGATACTTTCGGGAAATCCGATAATGAACGCAGCGTGGCGGTTGGTTTTTATGTCCCTTTTTTCCACGGTATAATCCTTGGATTCGTGTACTGTGTTTAAAAAATCTATAACCTGTTGTATACTTGTTTCTGGCTGGAAATTCCAAGCTTGAATATATTTAAATTTCTCCGCAGACTGTAGGGAGTTGTCTTTGTGTCCGACCCCGATTACGACTGCAGATTTAAATTTCCTTCGCTTATGGCGTATTTGTTGCCATTCACCTTCATTGTCATTTATTTTAGCCTCGGGCATCTCAAACTTATTAGATAGCTCTTCGTTCGGTTCAGCGGCTTGCGATGTAGTCACCGCGGGAGCGTTTTCCTTGCTGTCTGTTGAGACTGGTTTGTTTAGTGGCCCAACATCGAGATGAGACGTAGTTATTGCAGCCGCGCTTTGCTCCTGCGCAGGTACAGGGGTTTGCAGTGTTGTCTTTTTTGCACTAACTGTCGGGGCATTGGTTTTTTTTTGTATCTGGAACGTATACGCAGTTGTCGTCTTTCTTGCACGTTCAGCAGCTCTTCGGGCGCGATCGGTGGCAATCGTAGTAGTTGGTGGCATGCTCTTCCTGTTCCCAGAGCTGACCGATATGTCTTGACTGCTCTTGTTTGATGTTGGCACTGACGCACACATAGGCGTGCTGGGTGTGTCAACACTTGCCAATAAGTTTTTGAGTACCGTCTTTTGGTTCTCTATAAGTTTTTGTTGCGCTAGAATCTTGTCATTTTGTTCAAGAATTAAGACTGATTGCACTTCAATTTTATCCGAAAGTGATGTCAATGTTTTCATAGCTTCGTCTAGTACACTTTTCAAGTTAGTTTTCGCCATTTTGCAGGAATATCCTGTAGAAATGGCCAAGAGCTTTGCACAACACGTCTTGCTTATAGCACACTCACACACACACCCCTGGTTCTGGAAGTACCTGTAAAGTACGTCCTTGAGTGCCTGCATGTCTCTCTGCAGCCTGTTGTGTTCCCGAGCTTGCGTCAGCAGGATCTGCCGACTACTGCAGCTCACTCGACTAAGGGAGTCGCAGTGTCCAGGTGTTCTGGAATCACCTGTAAAGTACGTCCTTGAGTGCCTGCATGTCTCTCTGCAGCCTGTGTGTGTGTTCTCTAGCTTGCGTCAGCAGGATCTGCCGACGGCTGCAGCTCACTCGACTAAGGGAGTCGCAGTGTCCAGGTGTTCTGGGATTACCTGTAAAGTACGTCCTTGAGTGCCTGCATGTCTCTCTGCAGCCTGTGTGTGTGTTCCCGAGCTTGCGTCAGCAGGATCTGCCGACGGCTGCAGCTCACTCGACTAAGGGAGTCGCAGTGTCCAGGTGTTCTGGAAATACCTGTAAAGTACGTCCTTGAGTGCCTGCATGTCTCTCTGCAGCCTGTGTGTGTGTTCTCTAGCTTGCGTCAGCAGGATCTGCCGACTGCTGCAACTCATGCACACCTCGACCAGGGGAATCGCGGTATCCAGGTGTTCTGGGGAATTGAAGAATCGTAAAACTAAACAACAATAGTCCGTAGTATATTTTTTTGTATTAAGTACCTACAAAGTTTTTTTAGTAAATAATAATAGCAGGGGAGCCCAGGATGCTAAATCGGGATTTACTCGAGCGTCAAAGAGACCAAGACCAAGTTATTAGTGTAATTTTACTCGTTGGGTATCGTACTTTCGATATTAGTTGGAAGTTTTCTGATATCTGTCATATTTACGGAATTATGGCCTGGCTACACTTAACTATTACACCCTGTATAGCTTAGTCTAGTACCAAACTGCCTAAATAAAGTCTAGGGCTTCTCTTCCGTAAATCTATAGTATTTGCGTAAAGGTGTACGTAGATCTGTCTACCTGTGTCTTTGCTAACCTTTCAGGCTTAAACTACTCACTCGATTTAGATGAAATTCGGTATGGAGATAGTCTGAGACCCGGAGAAGGACATAGGGTAGTTTCTATAAATCTACATGGGTGTAATAGCGGCCAACAGCTAATTTAAATTTACCTTTGTCAGGAACATCCAACTGCTTAACCCTATCGCTTAACTCCTTGCACCTAGCTTCTAACTCGTTATTCCTCTCCCTTTCCCCCTTCAGCGCAGATTTGCATTCCTCCACATATTGCACCAGGGTCGAATACTGGTTCTTCAATTGGTCGTTCTCTTCCGCGAAGAGTTTGTTGTAATCGAGGACTGATTTCAGTTTGTCTTTTAGCTTTAGGATGTAGGCGTCTTTTTCAGATATCTGCAAATACAAAATCCAAAGGGTTAATAATGCCTAAAACTAAAAAGTGAAATCCCCATGAAATAAAACTATTATAGCTAAAAAACTTAAGTCACCTGTTGTACAAGGTTGCCTTTTATATTTCGGGATTTGAACAAACTAGGGTTACCATCTGTCAAATGAGTTTTAAAAAGTAGAGTTCAACGTTTTGGCGGCAAAATATTTATATATAATATTTAGTAGGTATTTTGTTTTTAACTGTTGGTTGAAAAAATATCGCATCGGGATATTTCATACGACATCTACATAATGTAGGTTTTCTGCCATCTGATCAGATGAAACCAGAAAAGACAAGCACGTAAAGCGTGTGACGTCGTGAACCTTACTTATTACCTGGGAGAATTGTGTTCCCAGGCTAGTGATGGGTCGTTCCCGATAATTTCCCAATCTTACTATGGGGAAAGGTTCCATTTGGGAACTTTCCTCATACTGTGTTGGTTAAATTACTGGGAACGACCCGTCACTAGCCCTGGCTGAGGCCTGTGTCCGGGCCTTAAGTCTCTGGCAAAAAGTTTACAGCAGTCTTGACTAACTGCCAAATACTAGCCCTAAAATTGTGTACCTGTTTGTTTAAAACGACATTTTGAAAGAATGTTTTAAGAAATTTTGTCTGACAGCTACTCCAATGAAGCCAGCAAACCTTGAAAACATACAGCCTTTTATTGGAAACCAGGTTCAACTGAAAGTCATGCTGTTATGATGACCATAGACGGCAAGCGACTACGGGGCAGGTCTCCTACCCGATGGTCCGACCAGGTTACTGCTCTCACAGGCCTCACTGTGACCGCCGCCATGAGGAAGGCCGAGGATGGGATGGAAACGATTGGTGACAGAAGTCATCAGGAAATTTCAGACGGACACGACCTTCAGTAATGAAGTCAACGACTAAAGAAGATGATGACCATGATGACCTACCGTGACGACACTCTCCTCGCATCTGCTGATGAGAGTGGTGATGAGCCCCTCGTACTTCCAGGACAGCTTCCTCTTCTGCTCCTTGAGCAGGGACCTGCTCTCCCGGGTGGGGCGGGAGAAAACTGCTGACTATGTTGCTTCCACTGATATCTACCAAGACGAGTCCAGAAACTAGTTCAATGAACACTGCAAGAGTCTGGAGTATAGAAGACAGTTTCAAATGTAGGTTTTCTGCCGTCTGATCAGTTGAAACCAGAAAAGACATGCACGTAAAGCGGGTGGTGTCGTGAACCTCACTTATTACCTACGAGAATTGTGGTCCCAGGCTAGTTAGGCACTGGTCTCTGGTCTCTTAGACACTCTCGTGTAAATAAAAGAGACGCGGCGATACTCGCCCAGCTATCAGCTATCACCGCCGGGCGAGTATAGCCGTGTCTCTTTTATTTACACGGGAGTGCGTATCTTTTGTTCGTGTTTATAGCCGATAGTTCATAGCTTAGTAGCTCGCGGTGAGACCAGTGCCTGATGGGTTGTTCCCGATAATTTCCCAATCTTACTACGGGGAAAGGTTCCATTTGGGAACGTTCCTCATACTGTGTTGAGTAAGTTACTGGGAACGACCCGTCACTAGCCCTGGCTGAGACTTGTGTCCGGACCTCAAGTCTCTGGCAAAAATTTTACAGCAGTCTCGAGTAACTGCCAAATACTGGCCCTAAAATTGTGTACCTGTTTGTTTAAAACGACATTTTGAAAGAGCTTAAAGCATTTTAAGAAATGTTGTCTGACAGCTACTCCAATGAAGCCAGCAAACCTTGAGGACATACATCCTTTTATTGGAAACCAGGTTCAACTGAAAGTCATGCTGTTATGATGACCATAGACGGCAAGCGACTACGGGGCAGGTCTCCTACCCGATGATACGACCAGGTTACTGCTCTCACAGGCCTCACTGACCGCCGCCATGAGGAAGGCCGGGGACAGGATGGGATGGAAACGATTGGTGACAGAAGTCGTCATCAGGAAATTTCAGACGGACACGACCTTCAGTAATGAAGTCAACGACTAAAGAAGATGATGATCATGATGACCTACCGTGACGACACTCTCCTCGCATCTGCTGATGAGAGTGGTGATGAGCCCCTCGTACTTCCGGGACAGCTTCCTCTTCTGCTCCTTGAGCAGCGTCCTGCTCTCCCGGGTGGGGCGCGGGGACGGGGCTGTGGCTTGTATGTTGCGCTTCCGAGGCGGTTTTGGAGGCTTTTCTCCTGCAAACGGAGGAATTATTATTATATTAATTGATACACTAGCAGCTATTTGCTGATACGTGTATATCACTGCACTTGTTTTTTTAATGAAAGTATTTTTGATTAGGTACAAGTTTTTTTTGAATAATTGTTTGTCTTTTGTACAGGTTGTTCGTTTCGATTTGCGTTAAATTAGACAGGTTACTTGGGACATTAATATTAATAGAAATTGTCTGGTATATAGGCTTTTGGAAAATTCGATAAAATTTTTTTTTTTTGTTTTCATACATAATAAATGAAATGGTAAGTGTGAGAGAACCTTAAGAATAAAAGGTAATCTCAGGTGACTGACGGCACATGTTAAAATAAGTAACATTCTAATGTAATGAAGGTTGCAAGTTGCAATGCACTTGTTCAGTCATTAAACTTATTTTTTTAATAACTCAATAACAGTAAGAGTTAAAACAGTAGTTTCTTAGAGAAATTAATTATATTTGACCTAAATAAGCTTCCCTTAAAGTTATAGCATATGAAGAAAAACACCCTGTAAAGCCCTTTCCCTTACCCTTTCCTCTTTTCTTATACTGCCTTTTTTACATTTTCTACCAGTAACAGATCACGAGATCTTTAGACTCTTATTATAAAAAAAAAGAACCCATATGTAGCATCTGTTTTTTTTTTCATTTTGGATAGCTTTTCAAAGACTTTTCTTATGATAGTAATGGAAATTTACGCCAGTTTTTTTTTTATCAAGATCGAAAGAACTTGTGAAACATTGGAAAACTATAAAAAGTAAGAATTGAAAAAGTTTAAGGTATGGAAATAAAAATAACCAAATATATTTAAAACAGATTAGCAATAGAATAGTACTATCTAAAATGTAATTACTTTTATATTTTGTTCTGTTTTTGTAATATCGAGTGGCGGCCACGTAACGGAAGGTACAGCGTGGGTAGTAGGGTGGGTCATTTTTCAAAAATTTCGATTTTCTGAAGAGCATAGTTACAAAACGGTGCCATTTGATATTTGATTATCACTCTTATTTTTATTATATTTTTAATTTAAGGATTTCTGCCTCCGGATTTGATTAGTAATTTTCCTAAAATGTATGGAACTTCAAAAAAAAAAGTTATTATTTTCGACTTTTTTTTCGTCTCTTTTGGCTCCATAACTATAGAAAAGCTATTTCCAGGTAAACACAATACTCAAACATAGCTCATGTTGCAATAAAAAGTAAAAACATAGATATCAACTGTGGTCAGTACAAAATGTAGGTACTGAAGTTTCTATGAAATCTTTCAATTAGATCCGGAGGCAGAAAATTAATTCCGATGGCCAAATAATTTTGCACACTCTTTGTCGACCTAATTACGGAACTATTGACAACTGTTACTAGTAAAAAACAAATACTTTTTTTTTCTTCATACATCAGTGACCTAGTGGGTAGGCCCCCCACAAGGTGGACTGATGATGTGGTGAAGGTCGCAGGAGTCCGCTGGATGTGAGTGGCGCAGGACCAGTCATTGTGGCAGTCTTCGGGGAGGCCTATTTTCAGCAGTGGACGTCTTTCAGCTGATATGATGATGATGATTCTATTAGGTAATAAAGCATCATCAGCCAATTGGCAGTGGGCTGACCATATTGCCCGGAGGACCGATGACTGGTGGGGTCGGCGTGTTCTCGAGTGGCGACCACGCACTGGACGACGCAGCGTGGGAAGGCCCCCCACAAGATGGAGCGACGACCTGGTAATAAAGCATATAAAAATAAAACAATTTTTTTTAACCATACCAGCAATAACATCCCGAGGGTCTTCATACAACGGATTCTCATCCACCAGCTTACAAGGAACCTCATCCGTTCCGTCCAGCAGCCTTGACTCCGTCCTCTTCATAACTGTGTTCAGAATGTCCCGTCTCATACTCGCCCGTTTCTCTGATCGCCTTATATCAAACAATCTGTGGTCTAACGTGAAGTTACCGGAGATTGTTTGCTTCTCCGGACTTATGTGAGCTAAACATTTCTTTGACTTTCTTTGTGATGATGTCTGAGGAATTAGATAACTTTAGCTTTATAGTTAAATTAATGGATTATTATAAATGTTAAATGTCACATATCAAAGAAATAAATACTTGAAAAAATGTAATAAAACAATTTGAGTGGATCCACAAAAATATACAGGGTTTTAAAAAAATGGTAATACAGGATAGTAAAACTTGAATCTATTAATGATTTTGAACCAATGGACCATGGAACCAGATATGAAAACAAAAGAAAAATAGCACTTCCATTGTTGTTTTATAGAAATGGATTATGATAGGTTGACCAAAATGTATGGCAGCATTAATTTTTTTCTTGTGTTTTCTTATTTGGTCCCATATAGTAAAAGTTGTTCAAAATCAGTAATAGCTCCATTTATTTATTTTTTATGTGATGAAGGTAGACAACTGAGCTCTCAGCCCATTTGATGGAAAGTAGGAACTGAGGCCCATGGACATCGCGATCAAAAAATCGCCTATGCACTGCCTACCCTGAGGACTTAGATGGATTTTCTCTATCTATGCCAGTAATTACACCAACGATCTTACCCCCAAACCATGTTTTATTCTCTTGTATCATTATTTTTGAAATGGTGTACCATGAATTTTTTTTACATATTATTTTTTAAATAAATACACCACGCTACAAGTCTAAAAATTTGCTGGCAGGAAACATTAGATCATTACCTTTCAAAATAGAACAGAACTGAATTCAACATCTGCACGGATAGCTCAACATTCCACTAGAAATAGGCCATTTTTTTAATACATGCGAATATATAACTATGTGAATATAAGAAAACCCCCTGTTTTCTTATATTCGCATATTAAATGTGCTATGGGCCCCCAGCCTGTTTAATCTGGCTCTGACTGCCACTAAGCACAATAAAAAAAGAACTAGGTATACAGTGTAAGTAAATCGTAAGTATTAAATTACGACGATGGATATAATTTAAAGCCTCATAATGAACTTTAAATAACTCAAATAGGCGAAGGAAAAAGAGGAACAAAAAACGTTATTTCAATAGACATGCAAACATAATGATCTTTTTGCTAAATTAATTCAACTATGTTGTATGTAAATATTATAGCTAGGAGCTACAGAACTGCGTTATAAAAACAGAAATTTACCTTCGGACTGTTGTAGAAACCATGATCCATTATCACATAGTCTGGGGAAGCGATATTTTTGCACCCATATTGTATAACAGAACAAAGAGAGGCGTCGATCTTTCTTCAGGCGACGACAAAACTTGAAAGATTTGCGTGTTCTGGATAATTTCTAGGTCATGTATTTATGTAAAATGACTCCTAAGTAGGTCACAAAAGTTTTATACACGCGAACGTATTGATAAAACTTTTCACCAAATTATGTAAACTAAGTTCGAGCCATTAAGTCTTAAATAACATTTAGAACTAGGCAGTTTATGACAAATCCCAAAAATAGTTTTTTATTTAGCTATTCGCTAATAGTCCCATGTATTTATCTCTTAATTTTAAGCGCATCACATACGTAAACACCGGTATTTTGACATTCGGTTGCCATAGTTACTGAGGCCTACGGCAAAGTCGGCAAACCTTCGATAAAATTGTACATCGTTTAGCTCTGTCACTCTAGCTGTTGCGGTATTGAAGTGAGTGAAATGCCTGTCAGAATTTCAGAAACTACCTATTTTCGATACTCGCCGAAAGTTTACAAAATCAAATTATTCAAGACATTGCTTTTAACGCGCTTAATCCGTAACATTATTTTTAAACAGAACTTAAGTTTCTGACTTGATTATTTATGAACTTAGCGGGATCGCGTAGCGGGATGGTTGAGAAATTATGAGAAAGAAAATGTTGTTCGTCATTTGTTTCTACTATTTATTTGCGTATTTAAAAATTGTTTCTTAAATCTTAACTACCTATTACTTAATTCCATATGCTTTGTAAAAAGTAAATATTGAATATCAATAATCATCATCAAGTATTTATCAGTATTTATCAGATCCGATTTTCAATAAGTATTTAGTGAGTGGTAGAAATATAAAAGAAGTAACTAACAAAAACAAAAATATTCAGGTCGAATACTACAATTACACAGTGTCAATGATATTAAGTAAGTAATACCTAGTGTTTAGTGTTCAAGAAAGTAAGAACCTATTTATAAAATAATGCTTAGAGTTTTTGGCTTCGATCGTTTAAACATTTGCTAACTGTTACATAAATTAAAATAAAATACGACGATCGTAATTTCCAGTAGGGAAGTGCCACCAGTATACCGTAATTAAAATGACTGCCTACGCAAACTTGATCATTAGTTAAACGAGCGTTCACTGACCCCACATGATCTTTTCAATAAGATTTTTATCTTATCACCTTATCACTTCTCTGCACCTGTTCCAATGTTTGGGAATAGCAATAGATGTCGTTACTAGTCACAAAAACACAGCAACACATTTTAATCGAACTAATGCAGTAAGCTTCTAAGCTGTGGTAAACCTTTGATGCGATGGACTTTTGTATTTAGTTGGGTTTTACTCGGTAATGCGGCTGCGCCGGAACAGCTGAGCGTTAGCAGCGACGCAGCGTGATGTGGTTGAACTTCGAACTAAACAGTCGCATCATGTCTGCCCGCCGGCTCGGTGTATGACGCTCGGCATTTATAATACTTAACCTAAAAGTATATGTTGAACTCCGTCCTCGCAAATTGAGGTTCCTTATAGTTAATCATTCAGTTTAAATAAATACTTTTGCAAGTTTTGTTTGTAAGTGTAACTAGAATTCGTTTAGTGTAATCGGTTCAGCACTTGCTCCGTTCTAGCTTGCGTTTATCGATTTTCATTTCACTATGAACATATTGTTTTGTTTACTTTATAGTGTGTAACGTTTTATATCTGCAAAATGTGGTGTATTCGTTAAGTGGTGTGGTGTAAGATTGATTCAAGTATGTGCGAAGGTGCGCGCGAGACTTCGTGTTTTGGATG
>JALPQI010019776.1:0-20606 GCA_025490895.1 Thaumatotibia leucotreta | reverse complement strand
TAAAACAAATGACGAAGGAAAACAGGTCGTTCTTATCATAACCTCCTAAGACCCAGCATCCTATTGTAAAGACAAAAAAAATTACCCATAACGCTCCGTGACGGTATATTTTTCGAAGAAATTTGAATTTCATTTTGTAGGTCCCAAAATAAAAAAAATAATATCCTTTTTTTAGGACACTGGGTTATTATTTCGCTTGTCCTAAAAATAGAATTGGCCTTACGATGATAAAAACGAATGCACGTAACAATTAGTTTCTTAACCTTGAAGTAAAAAGTAAGGAATGATATATTTCTCTATGATTGAAACTATAACGGTAGATGAAACCCAGACAGTCAAAGCTGTTGATTTTGGCCCAAAAAGCAAACCTGAACTAAAATGTTTGATTGAACGTATTCTTCCCAGGGTGTGTATGGGTGTTAATAGTAAAAAAAATAGAATAATTAAAGACCTTCAATGAAAAAAAAAAACAAATACGTCATAAATTTTGTGTTAAGAAGTAAAATTTTATGTAACAAATAAAATAAAACAGTACAAGCCTATATCTAAAATTTGCCCTCTTTTACTATACTGCTGAAGGTTGTTGGACAAAGTATACCATATATTTTGTATGACTAACTTTCGTAACACAATTGAAGCAATTGTGATTTTTCTTTTGATTAAGGCCTAAACTACGAACAATTTTTTTGCAATCGACACGTAGGTATAGCCATGACGCCAATCACTAACGCTCAGTCGCGGACCACATTGCTACAGATATTAGCGTTAAGGTGCGTTTAAATCAAAAGAGCATTCGCTGTTCTAGCGCCCGTTCTACGAAATCAACCAATCACGTTTTGTGTACCGATCGAATTTCGTAGAGTGAGAGGTTAGAACAGCGAATGCTCTTTTAGTTTGAACGCACCTTTAGAATATGCATTCCAACGCCGTTCCACGACCGTATGATGACGACAGTAAGGATACATTTGTCACCACTCCAACTCCTCCTGCTCGTAAGAGTCGACTAAGGGATTGAAGTGTCACTGACCATTATTTGATGATGGGCAGCAGCGTCATCATAGTAGACACATTATTGCGATCGCCTATCCGCTTGCCCAGCATGGCGATTATGAAATACGCATAGTTAATAGGAGCGGCCTACGTCCAGCAGTGGCCTATCATAGGCTGATGATGTATGCATTCCAACTCCACAACTATGCGCCTGCAGATAATGTTCGAGTACTGTTGCTTCGCTGATGGAGACTGTACACAAAATAAATCTAAGAAATAACCCCTACCAGATCTTTCATGACGAGCCGTTCAATTTCCTCTTCAGGATAATCAGCTGGTTTCACGTCACAGAAAATCTTTCCTTTGCATCCGTCATTTGTGTCTGGATTGTCTGAAAATATGTAAAAGTAATTTTATTAGGTAATTAGGTACTGAAGATGACATTTGATCGAGTTCAATGTTTGCATACTGGTCATTTCAGTTTGTTATATAATATTTAAGTTTCCAATTTGTTATTAAGATAAAGTTGCAGGTGGCCTAGGAATTGATTTAAAAACTTTATTTCAAAGTAAAGATAACATGCCATAAAGCATTCTTTGTCAGTCACCTTACAGGCCAAACATCAGTGAATAGTAATATTCTTAAATAAAATAACAAAATATGAATAAGTTTAGTAATAGTTAGGTATACCTACTAATACGGTAAGTATACATTTATATACAGCTAGTAGGGTGATTACTTAAAAAACACAATTGATGAGATTTGGATTTCGTTATTAAATTTCGAAAAAAATCGAATAGATATCACACATATTTATTACTGCAAACTCACAAACGCTTTCCAAATTTCAACATTAATAGAGACTGAGATAATAATATTAACTTTACCTTTTGATACGTATTTTCCGTGGACAGCTAGTGTTGACACCTGAAATGGAAAAGAACAATGATTCATAAAAAAATTAAATACACGTAATCATGCTTCACATTACTAACAGGGTTCTACCATACTGAGTTGTCCAGGGCAACAAATTCTAGTTTAATGAAGTACTGTACTTAGTCATTAGTTTTCTAGTCATACCTATTAATGACGTCTGTGTGACCCCAATAACAAAGTCCTGTAGGCTTAGTACATGATTGGTGTGACAGTATGTCGCTGCGAGATAGATCTCCCGTACTTTACTAGCTATATTAACCGAGAATTTTAAAAAGACGTTAAAGCTATTGTTAATTAAAAAATGTTATTATAATGTACATCAATTTCTAAATGACAATAATTTGTAATTATATAGTAGGTATTTGCTATACTTGACATTTTGTATTATTATATAATTGAATCTCTTATTTTGACTGAGTTATTGTAGTGTTTTTATTTTCTTATATTAATTAATTTATTGCATTTTAGTATTGTCTTCACGAATTGTGCATGACTATGTTAATGTTACATGCATGATTATATTAGTTAATAAGGAGTAATTTCGTACGCCTGTCGGCATAACATAGTGTTTCGTAACAAGCTTTGAGACCTTTATATTGTACCTATGTTAAACGAATAAATATATTCTGATTCTGATTCTGATTCTGAAAGAGGGACGGATATTCTACCTTGTGGCGACATACTGTCGCATCAAGCATGTGCTAAGCTTACTGAAGCCCGTTTCTCAAAAGATTTTAACTTGTAATGCAAGTGGAAGTCTCTTTTCAACAACATTGATTAGATAAAGACTCCAGAGACCTATTTCTCGAAATCTTGTAACTTGTAATACAAGCGGAAGTCCTTATCTAATTAATTGTGACGAAACGGGCCTCTGGGTCACGTTTTATAAAGTTACAATTTACAATTTTGCTGTTTGCCTCTCTTTTTAGCCAATATGTGCGTGCGTTAGAGAGGCAAACAGCGAAATTGTAAATTGTAACTTTATAAAACGTGACCCTGCTTGTATTACAAGTTCCTAGCTTTTGTGAAATGGGCCTCTATTATATATTATTATAATAGTCATCGAGTTCCCTTAAACAGTTCTGTTTTTATTGATAAATTAAATACGAATTATGAAATTTAAGTGAAGAGAAACCTAAATAAACTACTTAATGTAATACGGTAATATTAGTCTTCTTCCAAATATTCCTGTTGCACATTTATCCTTAACCCATAAAACAAAATAACAAACCACAAAATGTAACTCGGCTGCCATGAAACACCAAAATACAACACTACACAAGTCTTTTAATACACTATATTGCCCCAACATTTGTATAACTAACAATACACTTTTTTGGACACGACACACAAAAAAATTAAATCTTAAAGTAGCAAGCCACCTCAGCGAATTTTGTTAAGTTGTACAATGAGCAAAGCTGATGGTCAAAAACGGGTTGATAATTTTAATACCAAATTCTTTCCATTTGGAATCATTCGTCTTATTCTAATTCGCATGAGAATCAAATTGGTTCTCGTTCTCGCTTGCGTTAGTTAGACGACGAAGTCATGAAAGAATGCAACGGTCAGATAATTACATTGAATATGTGTTGGATTCGAGCTGAATGTAGTCAGGTATCTGGTAGACCTTGATGTGACATTGTTACTTGGTCTGCGACCAATTGTTTTCATCAATATCGATGCTAACTAATATGTATAATTTTATATTTAAAAAGCTTGTTATTAGGCTTATTATCAGTAATTGTATTAATAATAGCTTATATAATTATATGTTAAAATAAAGGTGAAGAAAAGTTTTGATTCAGATCAATAGCAAACAAAATGTGACATAGTTAAATGCCTTAAACAAAATTAAACGTCGTTCTTGTGTTACGAAGTTAAATTTGGTGCAACCAACTTTTGGTAGTGAAAAAAGCCGACAAATTCAAATTTTCTATGAGCGATACGCACCTAGGTAAGTTTTTTTTAAATGTAGCCTCGCTTTTTTTGTCCGTATATTTTTTCATAGTATTTACTCATTAAGTATTCAGTATGTACCGCATTTACCTCTAATTTATTATTTTTACTCTGAATTTTGTAATTGATTGTTAATACGGCTTAATTTAATGAAATAAGTGTAGTTTTACTTGATTAATTGTAATATTTACAATTAAATATGCTACGAGGCTATTATGATGACTTGATGATCTGCTAGCTTATTGGAACAACTATTTGTGATAAATCATTACAACCATATTGCCCTCGCCGGGATTCGAACTCATAATCTCCAGCTTCGTAGGCAGGGTCACCAACTAGGCCACGGAAACTGAAAGGTTTATGATGCCTTTTGCACTTGCATACTTGTCTTGTCAGATCATGAC
Source organism: Thaumatotibia leucotreta (assembly GCA_025490895.1). Classification (NCBI taxonomy): domain Eukaryota; kingdom Metazoa; phylum Arthropoda; class Insecta; order Lepidoptera; family Tortricidae; genus Thaumatotibia; species Thaumatotibia leucotreta. The sequence continues at coordinate 16,320 of JALPQI010019776.1, read as the reverse complement.
GGCAATGCCGAATATGCCGCTAAACAATAAACACAGGGCCATCATAAACCTACTGAAGCCCTTATAATTATCAGATTGGATGAATGGCGCGCATTTTTACTGAGTTCAGTTTAGTTCCCAGAAAAGACTAGTATTTGGCCAAATTCATAAAATTTTAGCCTTGCCGTGCGTTTTGTGCCGTGTGGTGGCAGTAAGAATACATTTGTCACCACCCCAACTATTCCGGCGGCTGTCGTAAGAGTTAACCAAGGGATTGACATGTTACTGATCATTTGTTTATCGAAGATTGATGATAGGCAGCAGCATAATCATAGTAGACACACTACCGCCATCGCGCACCCACTTGCCCAGCGTGGCGATTATGCGCATTTACCTCCTAATACGTCCATACGCATAGGCTAAGGAGCGGCCGTTGTCCAGCTGATATAGATTAATGATGTGTGTGATGTAACTGATGTAATCCTCCACTTACTTCCCTTTTAGTATGGGGACATTTCTCCGAGCGGAGCGTTTCAACCGCTGTGACTTCGGTGGCAGACTTAGGCACTGATCTCACCGCGAGCTATTAAGCTATGAACTATGGGCTATAAACACGAACAAAAGATACGCACTCCCGTGTAAATAAAAGACACACGGCGATGATACTCGCCCAGCTATCAGCTATCACCGCCGGGCGAGTATCGCCGTATCTCTTTTTTTACACGCGAGTGCGTATCTTTTGTTCGTGTTTATAGCCGATAGTTCATCTTATCTGTGGCATAAGGGCGTGTGGGTGCGAAAGAGACAATACGATACTATTGTTTTGTTTCTTTTACGGTCCCAGTCGTCTATTTGGTTTGAGGATAGTACTCGCGGTGAGACCAGTGCCTTATCGCACGAATCCCGTGAGAGATGTATGAATTTTTCGATATCTTGGTAGACGTAGATATATATAGTAGACTCAAAAACGGAGCAGGCAAAGTCGCGTTATTCGCGTTATTCTCATTATAATAAATTATTGAAAAAATGTATTGTACAGGCTCAGAAGAATGTGAATTTTAAATATGTTGCTTCCGCAAAAAATAAGTGTAAGGCAGCCTGGGATATTATTAAAGATAAACACGACGATATTAAAGTTGTAGAATGCATAGAGTCTATTAAAATAGGCTCAAGTAATGTCGTTAATGGTCAGGATATAGTAAATGAATTTAGTAAATTTTTTTGTGATATTTCCAAAAGATCGAAATTAATAAATAAGAAAAGATATAGCATTTCAAAACCGAAGAGTAGCAACTCCATGTTTTTGAAACCATGTACTGAAAATGAAATAGAGCGAGCCATTAAGCAGCTACGAAACACGAATGCCGTTGGAGTAGATAACATGTGTACTAAAATAATAAAATTTGCTGCTAAAACTCTTCTTAAGGTAGTAACTCATCTTGTGAACCAGTCTTTTGTTCAAGGTATGTTTCCCAAAAGATTAAAACAAGCTATTGTTAAGCCTCTGTTTAAGAAAAATGATCGAAGTCTTTTGGATAACTATCGTCCCATTACATTGGTTCCGATAATGTCTAAAATATTCGAAAAAGTTATGAAGGATAGAATTGTTAACTTTATTGAATTGCATAATATCGTAGCAAAGGAACAGAATGGGTTTGTGAGGAATCGATCAACAACACATGCTGTATACAAGTTGATGAGTAGCGTAACTGAATTTATTGATAAGCGGACTCCTGTAGCTGTAGTATTTTTCGATATGTCGAAAGCTTTCGACCATGTTGATCACACAATCCTTTTGGAAAAATGCGAAAACTACGGTATCAGAGGCAAAGCATTAGATTGGATTGGAAGCTATTTATACAACAGGAGCCAGTGCGTTGAAATTAATAAGCTTAACGAACTAAATGAACTAATTCAGTACCGATCGGATTTTCAAATTAATGACAAGGGGGTACCACAGGGAAGTGTTTTGGGACCACTTCTTTTCGTTTTATATATTAACGATCTACCACTTGTCACAAAAGGCCAAACAGTCATGTTTGCTGACGATGTATCGATTATCGTTGCAGATTCAGATAAAACAGCGACATTTGAAACATCAATCAATAATGCAGTCAACGATGTAAGCAAATGGACAAAAGCTAATTATTTGAAAATTAATATTGAAAAAACGAGTTGTGTACACTTTTCAAATCATAAATCGCAGCGCGTGTTATTAAACGTAAATTGTGAGGGAGAAAGAATAAGTATGAATAACGAAATTAACTTTCTAGGCATAACACTTGATATATTTTGTAATTGGAAGTCACATGTTAATAATGTATGTAATAAGCTGAACAGGTTTGTCTATGCGCTGAAAAGGTTGAGGAGTGTAGCAGGAGAACCAACAGCTATAACGGCATATCATGGTTACGTTTCGTCTCTTCTTCGTTACGGAATCATCATTTGGGGTAATTCAACAGACATTCACAAAGCTTTTATAGTTCAGAAAAGATGTGTACGCGCAGTGTGCGGTGTTGGCCCCTTAGTCTCGTGTGAACCACTTTTTAAACGGCTTAATATTCTAACTCTAACAAGCACTTTCATACTTGAGCATGCAAAGTTTGTAAGGGATAATCCGGAGTGGTTTTCCAAACCAGTTCAAAATCCAAATTTGCGTACGAGAGATTTATTTCGAGTAATAAAACCAGCCTCAAATTCCGCCTTGCATAGCAAAAACTGTTACATAATGTCTGTAAAAATATATAATCATATACCTTTGGAATTTAGACAGTTGCCTCACAAATTGTTTGTACCAAAGTTTCGTGCCTGGCTCAAGGAGAAGTGTTTTTACAGCATCAAAGAATATTTTGACAGTTGAAACATCTGGCTTTAATTTCAATTTCTTTTTAATCATTTTAATTGCTTGTGTACTGCCTTAATAATTTATTTTAGCTATTTTTAAATGATATTAAGTTGACATACACAATATTTAAGTTGACATACACAATATTTTTTTTTTTTTTATTATATTATTATTTATTTTCAATCATGTTTTTATACGATGTGATATGTGTTGTGTGATAGTTCAATTATTGATGGTTTAGTTGTTATTGTAATGAAGCTTTAATTGTAATTTTTGACATTATTTTTATTATGTTTTAAATTTAAACGATAATTAGGTAAACAATATTTTTCTATTAAGATGTCGATGTGTGTATACTATGAAAATTTTGCATGCCATTATAATGGTGAATTGTGCTGAACTGTATTACCTGTTTTTATGTCATCTGCATTTCTTTGTAATTACCATAATTCTAAGCAAATAAAAATATGACTATGACTATGACTATGACGTAGTTGACAACTACCAAGATATCCAAAAAATGGGGTACCCACAGAAAACGCGTAATAAAGTTACTACTGAAGTCACGGCGGTAGAAACGCTCAAAGACATGCCCATGGGAGCCCAGATATCCTAAAATATTTGACATGCTTTTTGTGTCAAATATTTTACGCATGACCAAGATGATTAAAAACTTACCGTGAGTATCAGAAATACTATAGACACCATTATGGTTATACACGGCTATGCCACACTTTATGCAACCACACTTGACGACACCCCAATCACTAATAAGTCACAGAAGGACATAATAATACTTATATCAAGTACAATATTTCCTCATTACAGTAGTAGTTGACAATTCAATTGACGGTGTCAGGAATGGTAAGCTATGACGAAATTATCGGCCCTTGACGTAAATTTCTGAATAATTTGGCTGCTGCTTTAGGTATGTTATATTATCGCTCTATTGACCGTCGTCGCTATTACCTAACCCGTGCATTTTGTCATCGAACCTAAATTAGGTTGTGTCCGTTTGAAATGTGGTGCTGGAGGAGGATGGAGGGTACAAGCTGGACTGAGAAAAAGGAAAGTGTGAAGTGAAGGAAAATTGGAAGGGAAGAGGGGCCGAGGGAGACCAAGGTGAGCATTTTTGGACCAAGTGAAGGAGAAAATTAATGTAGTGTCGTAACAGAAGCTCAAAACATTAGCCGAACGATGAACGGAATGGCGTTTACTCCACCGACAAGAGCCATTTAAGTAAATAAATAAATATCTTGGGACATCTTACACAAATCGACCTAGTCCCAAGGTAAGCTCAATTAAGGCTTGTGATGTGGGTACCAGGCGACGATATACAAGGTGGAATTCGACGAGGGACCTTTACGGAAATGGGAGATAGTTAAGGCTATACTGAGCAACTTTTACTATGGGACCAACCCCGAAACGTAAAAAAAAAAGAAACTTATCCATACAAAAAGGTACGGCATGTATACACACAATGTATAAAAGTCATTTTTTTTACGATTTCGGGGTTGGTCCCATAGTAAAAGTTGCTCAGTATAGCCTTAACTATCTCCCATTTCCGTAAAGGTCTCTCGTCGACTTCCACCTTGTATATAATAGATAGATACACATAGATACTTAAATACATAGACAGCCATGACCAAGGAACAAATATTTGTGATAAATAAATACACAAATAATGCCATATTTCAATTTTGTCACTGGTTGCTACGGTTATAGTCCAAGAGCCAGTGAACCCTGAGAGTAACGGTCTTCCTGTAAGGTTAGAAATTTGTATACTAACGGTTTATGGAATTCTAAGAGCAATAGCCATGACCTGGCAGGCGTCAGCCCTGCACGTCATCAGGCCCTTTATTTTTTGAACTGTTAAGTAAATTGGATTTCAAAACTTGTTTCTGTAAGTTTGAAAAATTTATAGGATAAAGTTAATTTATTGTACATCTTAAAAAAAAATTGACAGGCGATTACAATAAGCAGAAGTATATGACAGGTCAATTAGAAAATGCACAGTTGATGAGGTAAAATAAACTTCATCCTGTATACTCGAAATTTTTATATGTCTTCAAATAAACGTCTCGGAGTAAGTATGTGCAATGCCAGGCGGTTTAGAACAGCATAAGACCTTGCCAGGCGAGGAGACAGTTAAGTAAATTGGGTTTCAAAACTTGTTTCTGTAAGTTTGAAAATTTAATAGGATAAAGTTTATTTATTGTACATCTTAAAAATAAATTGACAGGCGATTACAATAAGCAGAAGTATATGACAGATCGAATAGAAAACGCACAGTTGATGAGGTAAAATAAACTTCATCCTGTATACTCGAAATTTTTATATATCTTCAAATAAACGTCTCAGAGTAAGTATGTACAATGCCAGGCGGTTTTGAACAGCATAAGACCTTGCCAGGCGAGGGGACAGTTAAGTAAATTGGGTTTCTTAACTTGCTTCTGTAAGTTTGAAAATTTAATAGGATAAAGTTTATTTATTGTACATCTTAAAAATAAATTGACAGGCGATTACAATAAGCAGAAGTATATGACAGATCAAATAGAAAACGCACAGTTGATGAGGTAAAATAAACTTCATCCTGTATACTCGAAATTTTTATATGTCTTCAAATAAACGTCTCAGAGTAAGTATGTACAATGCCAGGCGGTTTTGAACAGCATAAGACCTTGCCAGGCGAGAGGACAGTTAAGTAAATTGGGTTTCTTAACTAGTTTATTTATTGTACTTACATCTTTAAAAAAAATACAGGCGAGTAATCGCTAGTTAGTCGCTAGTAGTAGTAGAGTAGTTGCTAAGCGCGTGCGATTGAGAGGTGCAACCTTCCCCTCGCCTGGCAAGGTCTTATGCTGTTCAAAACCGCCTGGCATTGTACATACTTACTTTGAGACGTTTATTTGAAGATATATAAAAATTTCGAGTATACAGGATGAAGTTTATTTTACCTCATCAACTGTGCGTTTTCTATTCGATCTGTCATATACTTCTGCTTATTGTAATCGCCTGTCAATTTATTTTTAAGATGTACAATAAATAAACTTTATCCTATTAAATTTTCAAACTTACAGAAACAAGTTTTGAAACCCAATTTACTTAACTGTCTCCTCGCCTGGCAAGGTCTTATGCTGTTCTAAACCGCCTGGCATTGTACATACTTACTCCGAGACGTTTATTTGAAGACATATAAAAATTTCGAGTATACAGGATGAAGTTTATTTTACCTCATCAACTGTGCATTTTCTAATTGACCTGTCATGTACTTCTGCTTATTGTAATCGCCTGTCAATTTATTTTTAAGATGTACAATAAATTAACTTTATCCTATAAATTTTTCAAACTTACAGAAACAAGTTTTGAAATCCAATTTACTTAACAGTTCAAAAAATAAAGGGCCTGATGACGTGCAGGGCTGACGCCTGCCAGGTCATGGCTATTGCTCTTAGAATTCCATAAACCGTTAGTATACAAATTTCTAACCTTACAGGAAGACCGTTACTCTCAGGGTTCACTGGCTCTCCAGCTATTACGTTCTCCTGGATCAACCTTAAAATCACAATTTTATAGCATTCAAATGTATAAAACTTTTTTTTCACAGTTAATTGGCCTTTTCATGGTGGGTATCATCGGCATATGATAGTCCACTGCTGGACGTAGGCCTCTCCTATTAACTATACGTATAGAAGCATAAGAGCATTAAGAGTTAAATGCCCATAATCACCACGCTGGGCAAGCGGGTTGGCGATGGTAGAAATGTGTCCACTATAATGACGCTGCTGCCCACCATCAATCTTTTAACAAATAATGGTCAGTGACACCGCAATCCCTTAGTCGACTCTTACGACACCCGCCTGCTAACAGGAAGAGTTGGGGTTATGACAAAAGTATTCATAATGCCGTCACCACACGGCCGATGGTGGGTACCCCACCAGTGGCTTGAGGTCTAATGAAACGTTGAGCAAAAAAGGGTTGTGATTATCATTCATTTTCTTAGATATACAGGGTGAAACTTGAGTCGTGAACAGTAATACGTTTTTCTAACTATTACTTAAAAATTGACAAGTAATTTATTTATTCTTTTGGGTTCATGTTTTTGTATTTTTTGGGTTTAGGATATCCAAAAGGATTTTAGAGACAAATTAATGGAATAATTTAAATTACCTCTTCAAATTGAGGTAATTTATAACGGCAATTTTGTCATTTCATGTAAAATTAAATGATATTTATTACATTTAACGTTTTAAATAGCTTAAATAGCCGTTATCATTTCTGAAAAATACCATAAAAAATATTTTCTAAAGCTACAAAAAATACAAAAAAAATATTGTGAATCATGATTAGTGAATCATATTAGTAGATCGTGCAGGATAATTTATTCTAGCAAACTTTGCAACCTTTGTCCCTTGTGGGTGGCATGACAGACTAAAAACAAAAAAACCGGCCAAGAGCATGTCGGGCCATGCTCAGTGTAGGGTTCAGTAGTTATTCAAAAACGGCTAAGCCGATTATATTCGAAATAGTTTTATTTTAAAGTATTCTATAAGCCCACTATTCAAGATTTTTTTCATATTTTTTGGAACTACGGATCAAAAGTTACAGGGGGGAGGGCACATTTTTTTTTCTTCTGGAGCGATTTTCTCTGAAAATAGTGACTTTAGGAAAAAACTTTCTTTTAAGACCCTTATTCTTTTGAAATCATTGAAGAGACCTATTCAATGATTTCCCACACTACAGTTTTACAGCAAATAAAAAAAACATCCCCACTTCACCACTTGGGGAGGTACCCGAAAAAAAAATTGTTTTCTAATTTTTATTGGACCATTTTGTTGGCATGATTAATATGTATACTTGTACCAAATTGCAGATTTCTACTATTAATAGCCACTGAGCTATGCTGCGGACAGACGGACAGACGGACATGACGGAACCCTAAAAAGGTCATTGACCCATTTACTAATTCATTGCCTGTGAATGTGACGTACTACGTAAAGTAAATTGTACCCATCAAGACGTGACAAAACCTTATGTCATAATTTATAACATAGAGATAATCGAAAACGGCACGAGCTAAAAAACTTACCAAACGCTTTTGTAACAACATCCGCTAAACAAATTCTAACCGTTACAGCTTTACATTTGAGTAGAAAATTCTCTTGATATTTTTTATGAAGATTTTCCGCACTCATGCACTGTTTCTCTGGTAAATTGTCAACATTACTGCGAGTGTGGTGTGTTCACACATTCCTTGACAAGCAATATGTATATAATTGACATATAAAAATTGAACCGTGTTGTAATTGTCGTATTTGTCACTTTTCTATTATTATGTTATGTTGGCGAAAAATGAGGCTTTTGAAATGTCAGTGACAAATTTGTACTACTTTTTAAGGAAATATTAAATTAATGTAAGAAAATATTCTTTCCCGGTAGATGGAAATGTTCCTCAAGTAACATTTAAACCGTGTTTTGTCTTTCGATCTTGTTTCTTATTTCAGGTTTTTTCAGTGACTTATTTAATTGTAAAGTACCTACTCCCGACTTTTAATAGGTACTATCAAATAGGTAAATATCAAATAGGTAGGTATAGGTAAATATCATGGGATAATCTTACATAAATCAACCTAGACCTACAGTAAGCTCAATTAAGATTTGTATTCTGAGTACTCAGTGACGAAATGATGACGTGATAGGTGACACTGATAATAAAATATAGATCCATAGAAAACAGCCATGACAAAACATAAATAAAAAATGTCATGAGTGCCTACAATATTGTAAGAGTTCCCTCGATTTCTCCAAGATCCCATTATCAGATCTGGACCCGAAGACATTGGGACCAACTAGAAGGTTATACCCTATCATACATAAAAATAATTTACCAAATCGGTCCACGCGTCTTCGAGTAATCGGGGAACATACATAAAAAAAAAGATTCGTCGAATTGTAAACCTCCTCCTTTTTTGAAGTCGGTTAAAAAATATAACAAATACACAAAGATCTGCCCTAAACCGGATTCGAATCCAGGATCTCTAGTTTCTGAAGTAGAGTCTCTCACTATCACGGCTACAGGCCGTCAACTAGGTCACTGAGCTTCGATAATTACATAAATTAGATAAGCGTATACCTATTACATGTAGTAGGCAATAAAATCACAAAAAATCGGAAACTTGTTTAATTAAAAATTCTATCCGTAGACTATTAAATAATCATGTTTGTAGGTTGTTTAGTTTTCCGCATTTGAGATATAAAAAATGTAAACCATATTGTATTCGAAATAAGGATCAAAAATAATAAATTTTTCGATAAAAAAATATTACGCAGACGAAACGGACATGGTCGACCAGACCAGGGGTCGGCAAATGTTATGAAATAAAACTATTAAAAGGTTATACTATTATTTCCACCTACTTCCTCAGGGTTATTATGGAAGATCAGATTTTTTTGCTCAAATCGGGAGAATCAGAATTAATCCCCCGAAGTTTGGCCGGTGAACAAAAAAATCACCCCGTATAAGTAGGCATTGTAAATGTATCTGATGGCTCACATTCGATACATTTATTAGACCAAAGTCTGATAAAGAAAGCACTAGTTATAAAATCAATTATTAGCAGACAGATTGACGTCAGTCTCCGTAGCTTAGTTGCTAAGTGACCCTGCCTACGAAGCTGGAGGTTCCGGGATCGAATCCCGGCGAGGGCATTATTTGTGTATTTATTTATCACAAATATTTGTTCCTTGGTCAGTCAAGTGCAAAAATAAGTATCGAAAAAATCCGTTCATAAATATGTTACGACGTTCTTACTATTACACAGATTTAGAGTGCACTGGGACATATTTTTGAACGTTTTTGTATACCCCTTATTTTGTCTTCGACTGGTCATGGTTGTCTATGTATTTATGTCTCTATAATTATGTATCTATCTATTATATATATCGTCGCCTAGTACCCACATCACAAGCTTTAATTGAGCTTACCGTGGGACTAGGTTGATTTGTGTAAGATATCCCAAGATATTTATTTATTTATGGCAAAAACGGCAAGCCGCATATTGCCGACCCCTGTTACAGAGGATGTTGTATTGACGTAACACAGAATTTATTGACGTTAAAGTAGAATATTGTTATAAAATAATCGGAACTGTAGGAATAAGATCAACTATACATATATGAATGTTATTGTATTTGTCTTTGGCCGGCAACCCCTTTTGTCCCGGCCTCTATTAGTACCTACCTAGTGTAATATTATTTCGGACTAAAAAAAAGTAGTTATACAGCGTGTTTTTCTTCATATGCTATAACTTTAAAGGAAGCTTATTTAGGTTAGGTGAAATATAGTTAATTCCTCTAAGAAACTAGTGTTTTAACTCTTACTGTTATTGAGTAATTAAAAAAATAAGTTTAATCACTGAACATGTGTATTGCAACCTTTATTACATTCTAATGTTACTTATTTTGACATGTGCCGTCAGTCACCTGAGATTAACTTTTATTTTATTCTTAAGGTTATCTCACACGTACGCACACTTACCATTTCATTTATTATGTGTGAAAACAAAAAAAAAAATATTTTTTTATCGAATTTTCCAAAAGCCGATATACCAGACAACTTCTATTAATGGCCCAATTAACCTGTCTAATTTAACGCAAATCGAAACGAACACCCTGTATAATATAATACAGAATTACCTGAATGTAGCAATGTACATTATGTACAACTTTGCAGAACATTCTCAAAATTGCGGAAATATACACGGAAATTTTCCAGAATCTTCGTGAGAATTTAAGAATAAGTGCTCACTGAGAATGTTTCCATGATAACTTATAAAAAAGTGTCATGGAAAATATTGTATTTTACAAAACAAGGTATAAAATATTGCTTGTAAAGGCTATAGCCGTGTAAGGGAACATAATATGCCCCTGACGGTATTAGCCAATAATTAGTATATTGTATCCATTGGTCATATTGCTAGTTATTATTTGGCGAAGTATTATGTCATAATTATTGACAGTTTCTTAGAAATGTCACTTAAAAGTTTTTTTTACTTTCTTAAATATCTTCAAAACTACTGGTCCGATTCTTTTGTGATTCAAATATGTTGTTAATGGCTTGGAGAGGTATGTATTTGCCGAAAACTAGACATCTCTTTGTCAACATTAACTTTATTAACATTAACTAAATTTTTAATGTGAAACATTTCAAACTTTTTTAATGTTTGTTCCTTGGTCATGGCTGTCTATGTATTTAAGTATCTATATGTATCTATCTATTATACAGGGTGTAAGTCTAATACGGGCGAAGCTCTTAACGGGTGTTAGTTTACGACATAATAAGTACATTCAAATAACTTTTACTTAAAATTAGAGCAACAAAATTTTCCATACAAAATAATTCGGCGCGCAATGTAGAGCAACATACGCGAGTTAAGTACTCGTTGACAGCTAATTTCAAAAGCAGATGACATAACTGCCATATCAACAATAACAAATGTTCGTACCTACATTGCTGCTTCGATAATCTTAAAAAAATTCTGTGGGGTCTAAATTAAGAGTAATTTAAAAAAAACCTTGTATTCCATGATTACACTAATGAATCCCATGCCTGGTTTAATTGATCGCCCGTATTAGATTTACACACTGTATGTATATATCGTCGCCTGGTACCCACATCACAAGCCTTAATTGAGCTTACCGTGGGACTAGGTCGATTTGTGTAAGATGTCCCAAGATATTTATTTATTTTATTTATTTACATAGTTATTTTATGACATACTGTTTTTGATAATAATAAAACATTATTATTTCTAATATATATTTTAACAATCTATTAGGGTCAAACACATAGCGATCTCCGGAAACTTTCCGGTGGACTTTACAAAAGTTAAGGGCTTGCTACTTGAATATTAGTAGTTAAGTTTAGGCGTTGGGAGGGCTAGCGCTTGACAAGGGCACAAAATAAAATAGAAGCATCTTACGCTGGTTTTCCTGCACCGATACTATTTCAAAATTGGATATTCCACGCAAAGCTTCGAAGAAAGACATTAATTCAGTCCCGGATTCGACCCCGGATTTAAAACTAGCCTACAGTTCGTTGATATGTATTGCCAACATTGGTTACGACATCGTCGACGTACAACGTCGCTGTACAGTCGCTACCAGATATATCGCACCGGCCAGAGTACTCACAAATATCTGAGAAGGCCTCTATTGTTAAAGCATTCGAGTGCATTTTCAGATATTTTCGAGCACCTTGGCTGCTTCGTTATATCTGATGGGGACTTTAGAAAAAGAGCGTTGTTAGGTACAAAGATTGAAACGTCCATTAGTTGTCACTTTGCTGCAAAACAAATGCATTGCCCATCATCAATCTTCTATAGGTAAGGAATATTAATTGAAAATTTAAAAGAATCTTACGACATCCACGGGAAGATTACAATATCATCATTTACATCTCTGAAACCAAGCCAGCATCGCTAGATATCATCGCTAGCCAGCATGTCCTTGCTGAATGCGTCATGTACGCGGCAGCGAGATATGACTATGACGTGATGGTAGGGATAGGCTGGGAGGTCGACCTTAGAGACATCCTGCGGTTCTGCAAGAAAATTGGAAGGCCAGAGGGAAGTATTGGAGGAACGCTACCGGAACATTAACCTGCAGCTCCAGCTAAGGGAAATGGGGTGAATGAGCACATTAGATGCTCGACAGCTTGCTCGAGTCTGGTCGAGCGTCCCTCTGTAACATAATATAACATGTCATCGCGAGGTAGACTACTCGTCTTTTACTTACCGTATTAATCAAATAAGGCCTAAACTAGTCTTATGCGCTAAGCCTATTGATTAGCTTACGAGTATACATCTTATAATCTAAAACTCATGACGTTGATATGATATTTAGGACTAGCAAATTCGTACTAATGACGACTGCCTGTGATCCAAATTATGCAGATGAAGTCAGAATATTGCACTGCCAAGATGGGCTAGCATGCAATAATGCAGATCGAAATGTGCAAGAGATCAGCCTTCGGATTGCAGAAAAGCTTCCGCTAGATTTATTACTCATAAACCTCAATGGGTTGTGAATGAGCGATTGAGACATGACAAGATCGTAAATGAGCACTGTATTCTGAAATATACTAGCATGCTTTTTAGAGTTCTGAAGTGGCCATCAATAGGAGTTGCTAACAATGTAAACAATCTTTGCAATCAACATTGTGTTTAATTTCCAATCTACGCTATTGAATACTGCTAAACCCATTACTGCGAGTGTGATTTGATCTGTTCATTATCATCATTACAGCCATAAGACGTCCACTGCTGAACATTAGGCTTCCCCTTTGGACCACCACATACATCGGTTGGTAGCGACCTGTATTCAGCGTGTCCCGGCGATCTTTATAAGATCGTCTGTTCATCTCGTGGCTGGGCGTCCTACACTGCGTTTGCCAAACCGTGGTCTCTACTCGAGCATTTTTCGACCCCATCGGCCATCTGCTCTGCGTGCAATGTGGCCTACCTATTGTCACTTCAGCTTGCTAATCCGGAGGGCTATGTCGGTGACGTTTGTTCGTCTACGGATCTCGTCATTTCTGATTCGATTTCGAGAGAAACCCCGAGCATAGCCCTCTCCATAGCTCGTTGAGTACCTTTGATTTACATAAGTATCGTAAACCAATTATAACAATAAAATAAAGCCAGCTTATTAATATTTAATATGATTAAAAACGGGGTATTTAATTTACCATGTAAAAAGGATTTTCAAGCACCCAAAATTTTGGCACTGTTGCAAATTATACGTACCTACATGCAGTTAGGTTCTCCGTGAAGATGGAAAATATTGGGTGCTTAATAATCCAAATTTATTGTTCTACTCTCGACTTTAGGCACTTAATCCAACTGATCGAACTAAGAATTTACTATTATCGAATCTGATGTAAAATATGTAATTGTGAGCTAAACATTTCAGAACGATAAAGATTGTCTTTATTTTGCAACAGTGTAAAGGATTGCATGTCAGATAAACCAAACGACGTTTTTATGTGCTTGGTTGTTTAATGTATATTATAAATGATGTTTTTACGAGTACATGACTTAAATTATCTGATCCGGGTTTCTGGATGCACACTACAGAAAATTACAAAGATCTTTTTAATCGTGATAATTACTATTATCACGATTAAAAATCATATCATATTTGAAAAACCTTATCGAACACGACAGGACTAGGTATCCCTGGGAACGTTATAGTAATTTTTTCAACTCATATGATATGACTAATACCCAGTTTATACCGTTGCGGTAGGTCTTTGGCGCATATCCAAAAGGGTCATTCACAATTTTCCTCGAACATACCGCAAGACATCCGTCTACCCCGCAACTCCGTATGTCCAAATGCTGACCCAAATAACGGCGCAAGATAACACCTGATGCGATGCGATAACAATAAACCCAAAGGGGGGATTTCAAGTTTAAATAAAAAGAAACGACGCTGCGCCGGTGAGAGTGACAGTGCATCCATTCGCGAGTCGCACGCGCACCGCCGCGCGAGAAAGTAACGGTTTTGGCGCCAACGTTCCGAATTCAAAAAACACTTTTGCTTTGGAGCATACTGGTGTTGTGTCTCGCTCACTTGCACGTGGTTGGATAGTGACGTGTGTAATTAGTGACTTTCGCTGTTTGTACAGGATGATGCGTTATTTAAAGGTAAGGCTTGTTTACACGGTTAATTGCTCGCAGCGATTAATTTCTAAGTGCCAATCGGAGGTGGAAAGTTGGGGAAATGAATATGGTCGGATTGATTCAATTCAATTCAATTCAAATTAATTTATTGGTAAAAATGTGATAGCAATTTTACACGTCAAACATTCTGTATTTGAAGTCAAAAGTACACGATTAAAATAACATATTATTTTCAATATCAATCGAGTTAATAATCATTGAAACATTTAATTTTAATTTAATGAAAAGCATTGCGCAATAATTATAAAGGTATAAATATATTTTTTATAGTCACCAATCACTACAGGCAGATATAAGATCAAAAATAGTTATATAACGATATACTTCCTATGTAAATTTCCTCTACACTTTTTATTAAACATTTGGAATACTAATCTGTTTTATTAAGTCTTTATCTGAAAATTATGCGCTTAAATAACGTTAATTTACATAATCTCACTAATAATGCGCGATTCGAAATTTGGATATAGTCTGACTACATAGACTGTTCCTAGCAAATGACCTGTCAACGATACAAAAGGTCACGATTTACATGTTTGACAGTTTGTTGGCTTTTGATGCGAGTCAATGAGGGTTTTCGATAATTTTTCTACCACCAGGGCGGCGCTTCGTACGCACCTGGTCTCGACAGCTGTCAGATTCATACTATTCATAGGCACCTGGGCCTAAAATATTGAAATTCTATTTTATTTGGAAGAGAATTGATTTTGTAATGGATTACGACTAATACATGGTCGTCGAACTGAAGATTGAACTCTAAAACAGGCGCTCAAAGTCACTGGTATTAAAAATAATTACTATAACTTTGTTAGTTTCATGAGAATTGACTTGGAACTATTTTATTTATTTATTTTAGGTAACAATATGCCTAAAGTAATGGTTTTCAGAATAAATAAACCTAATAAATATGTTGAAAATTAAATGCGCGTTTTTATTTTGACAGTTCGTTAAAGGGTCGGCTCAGTGCTGCCATCTCACCTCCCCATAGCGGCAGAAAAAGTATCAAAAACCCTCATTGCAAAAATGTTGTACAATATATCATTACGCCTTAGCTGCCAAAAATATATTTATACGACTTTATTGCCTTGACATTAAGAGGTCATGTAAATATATTTTTGGCAGCTTAGGCGTAATGCTATCTTTGACGCCGACTGTACTTAATTAAAGCACTTAATATTAAATGAAAAAAAAATAACATCATAATTTTCTGTGTTACGAAGTTTTTCGTGTAACAACTTTTGGCAGTGATAAAGGTGATAATTTTTTTTTCTATGATCGATCACCAAAACGCACGTAAGTTTTTTTTTTAATTTGCTGCCCTTTCCTACTGCCAAAGGTTGTCGGACAATGTATATAATTAGTAAGACAAACTTTCGTAACACACTTGACGCGATCGTGACTTTTGTTCTTGAATAGTCCCCATTAATTCGGACCGGACCTTGTGGTCAACATAACCTCATAGACCGCTATACTAATTTCTTTAAATCTTATTTTGAACCTTGCTGTGTATTGAATAGTGTCGAATCTCGATTCTTATCAAAATCAATATAAGATCAATGCGGGTAAGACCGTCTATCAGGAAAATCCGTTTACCAACTGATTTCTACCCCTAACTCAACAATATAAGGCGCATAGGTATGAGCATATGACGGACTTTCCTTACAAATAAAATATGCCGGACTTACCCGCACTGACCTTAACAAAGGAAATGCTACACAAAGGAAACGCTACCTTATTAATTTTATGGGAAGT
>JALPQI010019775.1:0-16647 GCA_025490895.1 Thaumatotibia leucotreta | reverse complement strand
GTGCAATATGCAATGCATATTCACAAACAAAGTCATTCATTCGTTCATTCATTCATTCAATGCAACACGAAAGTTACCTCTTACCTACATGTATCCTAGGTACCTACTCGTAATGTAGGCACGAGGTTAAATAAAAACATTAAAATGTATGCAAGGTACCTACGTCATTTTTGCGTTACTATTAAGAACAGGAATTCCCTCGGTTCACCAAGGAGCAGTTCATGACAGCCTTCGTTACCCTTCTGCCACTGACGACGACGACTGCGACTGGTCTGGTGACGTGATATGATTAAATCTTGTTATCCACATTGTAATCCACACTCCTTTTTTTATACATTAGAACAACCTGTATATTAGCAGCTCCTGAGGTAATAAAAAACCGGCCAAGAGCATGTCGGCTCATGCTAGGGTTCCGTACTTTTCGGATATCTCTGAAAATATTGATTTTAGAAAAAAACTTCGTTTGAAAATCTCTTATTTTTTTCAAAGACCTCTTCAACGATGCACTGCACACTATAGGATTACAGCAAATAAAAAAATCATTCACACTTCACCAGGTTAGGCACCCGAATTTTTTTTTCTATTTTTTATTTTACCACTTTGTCGGCATAATTAATATTATGTATATCTGTACCAAATTGCAGATTTCTAGTACTAACGGCCACTGTGCTATGCTGCGGACAGACAGATGGACAGAGCAAAACTATAAGGGTTCCTAGTGTACTACGGAACCCTAAAAACGTACAATAGTATGAAACCTCTTTTAAAGAGTAGCTTACATAAATACTCTACATTTATCAGTTCCCTTATTTCCTTAAGGGTTAAGGAACCTACCATCTAAACTGGCCTTTGTCCAGAACTTGCTCCATAACATACACAATCACAATCAATCAGAAATATCTGCCAAAAGTGAAACACGTGTCGTTAAGGGGTTCCGTTCTGGTCTTTATCAGCAGTTCCACCTACTCACATTAAAATGCATAAATGATAATGCTTGATGTTTAAATGATAATACAGAATCCTAAGGTTCCTAAGGAAACACCCCATCAGAACTGGTATTTGACAATACCATGACATTACACGACCATCTTCATTACTTAAAATGCATAACCAGTTACACACATCATACAAAACACCAAAGTATTCCGAAGTTCCGTTCTAGCCGTCATCGGCAGTTCCACTTCCCTAAGTAATTACTTATGCGTGTGGATGCATTAGGAGGTAAATGTAAATCGCCACTTCAATCCCTTTTTCGACTCTTGTGACACCCGCGGGAAGAATTGGGGTGGTGACAAATGTATTCTTACTGCCGTCACCACACGGTATTTGTGTACACAACTGTAAGGATTACTTACTCACTCTTTACGTCCTGCTTAATATAGACTCTGAAACAACCAGTAATATGTCAAACGTTTATCTACCAAAAGAAACATCTCAGAAGATGAGAGAAATTGTCTCAGTTCAGTGGATAAAAATCTAAATGGTACACTATACTATAAACGACTAGTATTAAAACTCTAAATGTCATACGAATAAATTTAGAGTTTATCAGTTTTCATATTTTTATTTCAAAAATAATTTACTTTCAATATAGAATGTACTGAAAAGATGCGGCATATACTTTCTTACCAAGAAATCGTGGCCGCAGAAATCGCAGTGGCGATGAGCACAGATTTTATTCCACAAATCAACCATTAATTAAAGACTCGTATCACTTTGAATTTGTATACCTACTAATATAACAAACATATTCTATCTTTCTTATTATTATTATAACTAAATCGACATTCTATCGTTTTGACTTCTAGCCGTCACATGTGTTTTGAAAATGACGTATTTTATTGCCAGAGTATTGAAAATAAACTCCATGACACCAAATCGTATCCGTAAACTTTTTTCATTTTTAATCGTTTTTGCGAATGTAACTTATACGTGTTCGGTAGTATTGAGTTTTATTCAGAATCAGTTGTTATAGTTTTCTTGTGTTCCGTCATAAAAATAACAAGAAACTTAAATAAATGATGGGGTTCGAAAAAATTTCTTCGTTCTGATTTTCCCTACTTATTTAAAGATACTTTGAGTACTGGCATCCCTTGACGTGTATGTATATGATTTTATGTCATTTTCAATGTCAAAAAGAGCTGTCAACGGGAGCGATTTGGCGTGCGTCCGACCTCGAGGAGGCGCTCGCGCCATCTGAGTCAAAAGAGAATTTTGACTTGTGTCGCCATTTGTATGGAGAATATACGTAATTTTAAATTAAGGATTAAATTTCTCCGTTGTCTTTATGAGGAAAAATATGAATATGCCCTGATGCACTAATTCAGTTATCTGGCTTTTAAATTAAGATGAATATTTTATGCCCATAAAAGAAAAATATGCATTGCGTCGTGTTCGAAAAATATGCAATTTTTTCAATTTTCGGTACATTTAGAGCCGATTTCTAGGAAATCCATGTAAATATAAAATATAATGTCAATTGGAGCCTCTGTACCGGTTCTTTCTGAATAAGCTCATGTAAGAAATGTGTTTGTAGAGTTATATTTACTTAACAAATTCTTTGTTCGAAAATAGGTCTAAAACGACAAAATCGGGAATCCGACCCTTAAGTACTGAATTAATTTGTCCCGGATGTTTTGAACATTGAATTCTCGTCATGTTTGTTCATTTTATTACTTTTTATTTCATATTAATGCTTGACCGGTCCTGCGCCACCCGCATCCAGCGGACTCCTGCGACCTTCACCAGGTCATCGGTCCACCTTGTGGGGGGCCAACCCACGCTACGCCCGGTCATTGTGGCAATCTTTGGGGGAGGCCTATGTTCAGCAGTGGACGTCTTTCGGCTGATATGATGATGATGATGATGATGATTAATGCTTGATGACCTTATAAAAGTACATTTATCGTCATCTTCAGCCTATCTCAGTCCAATGTTGGAAGTAGGAATCTCCTATTAACTATGCATATAGACGCATTAGGAGGTAAATGCCCTTCGCCACGCTAGGCAAGCGGATTGGCGATCGCAGTATTAACCACTATGATGACGCTGCTGCCCATCATCAATCTTTTAAATAAATAATAATAAATATCTTAGGACATCTAATATGGATGGGAGAATGGTTATGGTTATCCCTTAATTTGGCAAATTTCAAAAAAATCGTGCGTTCTAGCCTCCTCGCCATTGTATAGAGCAGAAAATTCTGTCTTAAAAAAAATACAAAAAGTGGGTCAAAGACCATGTTCACTGTGACGAACATTGCCAAATTAAGGGTTAAGTCTGATGATATTTTAACGATGAGTAATTTTTACAATTATCAAAAATGTCAAGTAGCATAATAATGTAAAATACGTTGTTGAAATATATTCCATGTTTCGTGTTACTTTAATGAGATCAAGAACTATTATTTTTCTGAGCAAATAAGTAAATCCTGCTGAGTTTCGAAAAAAAATAAAACTTTAAGGGCCAATAATGTACGAACTGGAGATAGTTTTCAACGATTTAAAATATTGTTATTTAAAATGCAACGTAACGTGTCTATCTTGACTATTAATTTTTGATTACATTTGTTTGTTTATCAGTATTATTAAGAGGGATAAAAGGATATAATCCATGAGGTCTGGACGTTAAACTAACAGATCTGAAATAATATTGTTCAAACGGAAAATAGACTGCTAATACCGTCAATGAATTTTAAATGAATGATAGTGCAAATAATCCGCGTTACATTTGAAAACAAGCATTAATTAAACAGTTTAGTTTGATTTGAATTGTAAATTTACATTATTTACGCTCTTAGGGCAAAATCGATTACGAATCGAATCAAATATGGTATCAATAGATAAAATGGTGTGGTATGTCAACAATAGATATATTATAATGTAATGATTACATATACGTATGTATCAATAGGTTGTATAGTTAAAGTCCAGTATAAATATTGGATTATAAGGTTTGCAATGGGGTAGGTACAATTTTAGTAATAAAAATACGCCCATTTTATTTAACGATAGGGTAGGGTAGGGCTTTGAGATTTTTTCAGCGAACATAGGACGTTTACTTAATTTATTTTTAGTTAGGTAGTTTTTTTTAAGCTGTAATAGTTTTCTTATTTATAAACGCAATGGTAAACAAGCCCAACCTTGTCAAAACTATTGATAGGCACCTACTTGAGTAATTTTGACATCAAACTTTTCAACGAGTTAGATTTCGTTGCGAAGCCGGAATTTTTTTTATGGGCAACATCGGTTTTCCGAAAAAAAAATCCGGTGATGCAAGCCCCAATTCCTACAATTTTTTATTCCCGCGTAAAGAAAGCTTAAAACCTTCTTACAAAAAATATAAGTCTGTAAAACGAAATAAATAAATAAAAAAAAATATAAATATCTTGGGACATCTTACACAAATCGACCTAGGCCCACGGTAAGCTCAATTAAGGCTTGTGATGTGGGTACAAGGCGACGATATATATAATAGATAGATACATATAGATACTTAAATACATAGACAGCCATGACAAAGGAACAAATATTTGTGATAAATGAACACACAAATAATGTCCTAAAATCTGTACATTAAATTCGATGCTTTTCAGGGAAAGTGAACCAAGCCCTTTTACTCTTAATAAAATGGCCCTCTATTTCAGCTTCAGTCTCCAATTGCGTTAGTTATCTGTGAGTGCCCTAGACAAGCACAAAGGCTGTCGCAATCAGAAGGGCGGAGGCATTACCCACGCTCAGTAACCAGGTCACAAGACTTGCAATAATCAGCAGTTTTGACCCCGTGGCTCAGTACCTTGAACATGAAGTTGGAAGACCCGTGTTCAAATTCCGATGAGTGCATCACGTTACGTTATCACAAAAATATTTGCTCAATACTGAAACGTTTGTTTATTGCATTCTAAAATTTCAGTTTACGGAGGTACACATCAGATAAACTTTATACTTTCAAGATCCAATTGTAACATCTCTGAACGTATAGTGGACCTTGTTAGCCACATCAAAATTGTGAAGAGAAGAAGACTTTGATACTTACACTACTAATACTTTTATTTGTACAAGCAGTTTTATTGGTATCTCTTTATTTAGTGTCATGGTTGTTTTTCCCACTTATCTTCATCGCAAAATTAATAAATAGTAAATATTGAGCACCTGTCTTTGTCTTTGCCACAAAGGCGTCTGGTGGTCTAGTGGGCCGCTACATCACAGAAGAATACAGATAAAAACTTTTAATTGTAATTAATTTACCTATTTCCTCTATTATTCATAGACCGAGTCCGATCTTTTTCAATTATTGACTGTCATTTAAGAATTACTCTTCTAACATGGGCCCATGATAGAAGAGTAATTCTCAAATGACAACTATTGATCCAACTAGTAGTAATTCCCAACTATTGATCCAACTCAGACCAAATTAAACCAATTCCACTCGCTGCCCTCTAAAGCTAAAAAACAACTACGTAGCAGAGCCTAAAGAAGATGTCACAACATTAGCTAGTTATTGAAGATTTTCTCCACTACTTAATGTAGATTTTTTTTTATGTTGGCACAACAAAGTGGCTCCACTCCACCTGATCGTAAGTGAAAAGTAGAGCCCAAATCGCGGCGGCAACGAACAGGAGACAATCAGTAACCTGTTAGTTGCCACCGCCTTGCTGGCCCGCTAGATGTTTCTTCACGCTTCGTTTAAAGGGTCCCAACTTATAGGTATGCGATGCGGAAACACATGTGCCGATAAAGAATTCCACTTTTTAATAGTCCGGCATATGAATGAATTGCCGATAATGGGGCAACTCACACCAGTAGGCTTATGATGGTCGCTTATCGTTCTTGCCGTCAGGTTCTAACAAATATGCATGTGCGAAAGTGACGAGTAGCACGAAAAACGGCAAACGCGTGGCCATCATAACTTCATAAGCCACCAGGTTGAAATTTAACTATAGTACCTCTGCTAGAGCAGAAAAACGATCGTCATCTGTTTTAAGGTGCATGCAGACCAAAAGAGCATTCGCTGTTCTAACCCCCTACTCTAAGAAATTCGATTGTTACACGAAACGTGATTCGTTGATTTCGTAGAGTGGGGGATAGAACAGCGAATGCTCTTTTGGTCTGCATGCACTTTTAGATGGATTTTGGATTTACTCAAAATATCAGCCCACCGGTTGCCCGATCTTTCTAGACCCATACCTCCGAAAAACTTACGAGGTGTATATTGAGGCGTGCACGCAACTACTAGTATTCTCTGATCTGTGACGCAACGCAACCACAGATCAGAGAATACAAGCAACAATGTAATGTTTTGCCCCTTTCTACCATACGCAAATATCACATCTGAAGGTGCGTTCAAACTAAAAGAGCATTCCCTGTTCTAACCTCCCACTCTACGAAATTCGATCGGTACACAAAACGTGATTGGTTGATTGCGTAGAACGGGCGTTAGAACAGCGAATGCTCTTTTGGTTTAAACGCACGTTGACAATAGCAAAAAAAAGACTGTCACAAAACCTAAAGAAAGAAGGAACAGGGTTACCATGACGTAGAAATGCGATTCAGTTTTGGTTTAGGGAATGGGACAGAGATATACGACTCGAATAGCCTTGCCCCTTTCTCTCGACCTAAATTAGTACGTTATTGGTAACCTCCCAGATAGAAATGGGTACTCACGCGCTGATGAGATGAACGTGTGGTATGGAGGGCGAGGGGCGGGAGTGCCGCGCGGGGGGCGGGGCTTCACCCGCGGGGTACAACACTGGTTGTAGCGACAGAGAGCCTCCGAAGGAAAGAGACGGCGGGCTTGAGCACCTGCGAACAATAAATAGGTACCATGGATTACAAGGATGCTTAGCCAAGTTGCCAATCGCTAACGCTTAATAGCGTATCGTAGTTTTCCCTCTCGTCATTCTTCCATATTAGTGCGACACAGACAGTTAACTGCCTTTCGTTTACGATTGACGACTAAGCGTTAGCGATTGGCAACTTGTCTAAGCACCCAGATTTACTTTCTTGGGGAGCATTATGCGACTTAAATAATTTTTCTTCGGGTAGTGGGCAGCGTGAGCGTAGCAGAATAAAATTGCTGTCGCCAGTGGTGTCTTTCCTAACAGCATGTAAAAAATCAGTTGAATTACATTTTTATGGGGATTGAGGACGTTTTGTAATTTAAGGCCCACTTCCATAATCTTAGGGTAACCAACTAACCTGGAGTTAATTAGTTAATTTTATTTCGAATTACTTTCACACAGTGTTAATAGTAAGTAATGGGATATGGAATAAACACATAATTTTTTATAGTTTTTCGTATAAAAAATCATTTTTCCCCGCTGTGGTCGCTTTAAATGTAGTTCGATAAAAATAGGAATGAGACGATGTCAAGTAGTATTATGTACCACGCAAGTTTAGTAGGTATCATTACACCCAACTTATGTCTATCTCATTCGTTCTTTAATTTGTCGTGTATCTGTCTTAAACTTTGTTTCTGCTGCCTAATAAATATTATAATATGCTGACACTAAACAAATTCAATTAAAACCGTCTCGTTTCATAAAAGCAACCGGAAACACCTACCATAAGTTAGCCGCGCGAATAAACGTTAACGCTTACTAATTTACTTTCGTGACCTCTGTACCTCAGTCGGTAGTAGGTACCTTCCTCTGACGTTGAAGGTCTCGGGTTCAATTCTGGTGAAGGTATCTTTTTGAATTGTCACAAAAATACAGGGTAGAAATGAGTAAACCCACAAACTTGAAGGAGGTATTCCTGACCACATTTTGAGACTTTAAGGCTGCGGCTCCATTGAGGCGGAGAGGAGCGGAGATGTGTAAAATTAACCAATTACATTCTTCAAATTCAAAATTCGAAACACTGTAATGTGGTCTCATTGGCCAATTTTGCACATCTCCGCTCCTCTCCGCCTCAATGTAAACCTTTAGTCGGTTGTGATATACCTTGTGTTATTGTGTGTCAGTGGAATAATTAATTTCTGAATGTAGCTGTAACATTTTGCATGATATAGCTCGAGAAATATAAATTGAATGTTAATTTGACTATAATGTAGGTAGAAAGTTACCAATTTATATTTCACGAACTATACTTATAACTTTACTGATTTCATATTTTTTTTTATACTCGTACATACCACCGCTAGTATTAACAGCACAAACCTTACTTAAGTTTACCGATTTGTTAAACACCCATTTTATTTTATTTTTTATATAATTCTGTTTCTTTATTTTCTTCATTCATGCCTCTCCTACTTACGTTTTTGATGATAGGCCAGCCGTACACCTGTAAGTTCTTACGTAAGTTATAGGGACGGAGCTATACTAAGGAATGAGAGATGAATATCACTATCTCATTCTTTGTATACCGTCCCTATAACTTAAGTACCTAAGAACTTACAGGTTTACAGCTGGCCATAGTGAGGGTAACGCACCCGTAAGCCTTACGTACAGTAAGCTTATGTTGCCAACTCGTGGTAAGACGCTCGACAAGCACTCCTCACAGAAATATAACAAACAAACGTAATGATAAACAAACAGACTGCTGGATTAGCGTCTGTTCTGGGGCTTATTCAATGGCATCAAATATAATATTAACTTGATCTTTGATATCACAGCAGGCTAAAAATATAATAAATAGATATAGTTTGTGAAATAATAATTGGTAACTTTCTACCTACATTCGAACTATACCTATCATAGCAAAAAACTTACACAAATTAACCTAGTCCCACGTTAAGCACAGTTAAGGCTCGTATTATAAACGTTTGGGTACTAAACAATGCAATGACATAATAAATAGATATTTTTGCCCTCCGGCCGGCAACTAGCACTTTGCCGGCCGCTGCGCTAAACTAAGTTCCCGCCTGCCGGCTCCGTTGAGCAGAAAAATAATATGTACACACCTCGGTCGTTAACCCTTAACCACCTACGTGCGGTCTCACAGACACTGGATTATACAAAATTGACAATAACTGAACGCAAGTACATCGCTCACGCCTCTGTGACCTTGTACCTTTGCCCGGCCCCTCCGCAGTGCTGGTCATGCTGTCGACTCGTTCAGACGTGCACTCATTTGGATTTGGTGAGGAATAAACTAGCATCGGCGGTCTGTGAGACCGCATGTAGGTGGTTACGATACGTTTTGTAAGTGTCTCAGGGACCGCACGTAGGTGGTTGTGTTATTTAAATGTCATAATAATTGTTACTAAAGTTTGACACAGTTTTGCAAAAGGTTCAAATTTATGAAGAAACTTGCCCAAAAATTAGTGAGACCCTATTTAGAGCATCGTGCAAATAATTAGCGTCTTCTGCGGGACTAGAAAATTGCTTTGAATTTGAATGTTCGAACAAATTGTGTGTCGACGGCAGACAAGAATGGTTATTTTAAAAGCATGTAATTTTACAATAATATCTTATTTGTAACCAAATTAAATAGTTTAATAGCATTTTTGATTGATCAATTTTATTTTTTTATAATGAAAAGATTTATATTAATGTTCTTTAATTTTGTAATCCCATATCCTAAAGGATACTTAGTTTTGTAATCGAAAATGCGACACGTTGTTAAATATGTTAAGTTTGAAATACAAACTGTTGATTATTTTTGTATTCTTGTTGGTTAATAAATGCCTGAAACAATTTAAAGTATATTTAATATATTTAAACCCCCTTCAGTCACGCCAAAGTAAATAAATCAGGTCCCATAAGAAGAAGCGGTCTCCATGACCGCACGTAGGTGGTTGTGTGATACAAACAGGACGTAGGTAGTCAAGGGTTAAATAGGAAAGCCTCGGATCACAGGTTTGTCAACAACAAATGTCAACAATTACACGTCATCCGAGACATTTCCCACTTGAACGGCCTTGGCATGTAATCTACTATATAAACAGAGTGTAATCGTTAAATGTGGCCAGGCGATAGCGTAAATGTAACAGATAGCAGAAAACTTTCAATTGATATTTAAAGTGCGTAACCCGCGTGCGTTGGGAAACCCATGCCCTCAGCTTTAGCGGCTGATGGCTAAACCACCCGGCCACCCAGTCTCAGTGGACACGATCGCACGGACGATAGTATAAGGAATAAGTGAAGTGTAACATTGCCCCATCAAATTTGTTTATAATTTTTGTTCATTCATAGTTTACAATTCATAAAATAAATAAAAAATAAAATAAAATAAAGTTTATTGCCACAAGTTCTTACTTATAAAATTAAACATAGCGTAATCATAAAAAAAGAAATAAAGCTAAAAACAAAGTAACTGTATAATATAATTAATTAACAATTGCAAACAAAATGAAGGGCAATGGGTACCCGTCTCAGCCATTTGCTAGAATTACGTGGTAGTATACCCAAGGCCAGGGCTGATTTTCAGACGGGTCCCTTCCTACTATAATATACAGGATGATTGGTAGTCCGATGCAAAGCTTTAAGATGAAGTAAGTAGAGACCATTTAGAACCATTTAAGCCATTGTTGTCTTTGACGAAGTCTGACAATTTTTTTTAAATAAATTTTTTGGTGTTTTTGGCTAAAATACCCAAAATTTAAAATGAACTGCTAATTTTTGACCAAGTTAAGCGATAAACGTACTATTTTTTATTTTATTTAATTAAAGTAACGTGTACAAATCACCCTGTATATAATACCTATAATTCACGCAAAGTAAACTCAACTGTTACTTCAATAAATATAAATGAGATCCTTAAGCAAGAATTAAATACCATTCCCAATCACCCGTCTTTCAAGTCAGCCTTCAAAGGAAAATATCCGAAATTTCCCTTCAAACGTTTCTGAATATGGGTTGATAGGGTTCTCGGCGGCGGATTTGGGTTTAAAAATATCTTTATGATTTGTAATTAATCATCATCAAAATATCCATAATATATTTTCTAAAGTCGCAAAATAGGATTTCCAGTGATTCATCATCATCATCATCATCAGCCTATCGCAGTCCACTGCTGAACATAGGCCTCCCCAATTTCACGCAACCGTTCTCGATCTTCGGCTGCTCGCATCCAGCTCCTGCCAGCCATCCTGCGCAAATCGTCGCTCCACCTTGCCTGAAGGCGTCCTACACTACGGTGATTAAATTGCGTTTCAAAACAATTATCCAATAATAATGTTGACAAACACGATCTTAATGGCAATAAAGTCCGGTAAACATGTTGTCGTCATCATCTCAGCCATAAGACGTCCACTGCTGAACATAGGCCTCCCCTCTGGACCTCCACATGTACCGGTTAGATGCGACCTGCATCCAGCGTGTCCCGGCGACCTTCATAAGGTCGTCTGTCCATCTTGTGGGTGGACGTCCTACGCTGCGGTTGCCTAGCCGTGGTCTCCACTCGAGTACTTTTCGACCCCATCGACCATCTGCTCTGCGTGCAATGTGGCCTGCCCATTGCCACTTCAGCTTACTAATCCGGAGGGCTATGTCAGTAACTTTAGTTCGCCTACGGATCTCCTCATTTCTGATTCGATCACGCAGAGAAACTCCGAGCATAGCCCTCTCCATAGCTCTTTGAGCGACTCTGAGTTTAGAGATGAGGCCGATGGTGAAGGACCACGTTTCGGCGCCGTAAGTCATCACTGGTAACACACATTGATTGTAGACTTTCGTCTTAAGGCACTGAGGTATGTCGGACGAAAAGACATCGCGTAGTTTCCCGAACGCTGCCCAACCGAGTTGGATTCGGCGGTTGACCTCTTTCTCGAAGTTGGACCTACCTAATTGGACTACTTGTCCTAGGTAGATGTACGAGTCAACAACTTCGAGTACCGAGTTTTCAACAGAAACCGGGGTGAGCACAACATTGGCATTTGACATAACTTTCGTCTTATCCATGTTCATTTTCAAGCCCACCCGTTGAGAAACTCGGTTAAGGTGATTGAGCATTTTGCTGAGTTCCTCCATCGACTCTGCCATGACTACGATATCGTCGGCAAACCGAAGGTGAGTGATGTTTTCGCCGTTCACATTGATGCCAAGTCCTTGCCATTCCAGGAGCTTAAAGGCATCTTCCATTGCGGCAGTAAACAGTTTCGGAGATATAACATCTCCCTGCCTTACGCCTCTTCGCAACGGAATAGCCTTCGTAGTCTGCTCCTGTACTCGGACCGACATTGTGGCGTTGCTATACAAACACTTCAACACTTCGATGTACCGATAGTCAATGTGGCATCGCTGAAGAGACTCAAGCACTGCCCATATTTCTACCGAATCGAAGGCTTTTTCATAGTCCACAAACGCTAAGCATAATGGCAAGTTATACTCCTCGGTCTTCTGTATAACTTGTCGCAGCGTATGTATGTGGTCTATGGTACTATAGCCTTTTCGGAATCCAGCTTGTTCGGGAGGCTGGAAGTCATCAAGTCTGTATTCGAGACGGTTCGTGATGACCCTTGAAAACAGTTTATAAACATGACTCAGAAGCGTGATGGGTCTATAGTTCTTCAAAAGGCTGTTATCACCTTTTTTGAAAAACAGCACCACCTCGCCTCGGTTCCATGCTTCAGGCGTTTTGCCCTCGGACAAGACGGAATTAAAGAGCTTCTGGAGGACTTTAAGAACCGGTGTTCCACCCGCTCTCAGAAGCTCTGAAGTGATTCCGTCATCGCCCGGCGCCTTGTTGTTTTTAAGCTGCTTCAGGGCCATCCTAATCTCGTACAGACTGATGTCCGGGATATCCTCGGTGTAGTGTCGGGACAGCTTGGCTCTTGGATCTCCTACCAAACTGTCAACGGGCTTTGCGACCGAAGTATATAACTGTCCATAGAACCTCTCGATCTCACCTAAAACCTCTGCTTTTGTTGACGCTATGCTGCCATCTCCCCGTTTCAGCTTTGTCAGCTGGCTTTGCCCAATAGACTTGTCCTTTGCGAACACTTTGGAGCCTTGGTTTCGCTCGATTGTCTCTTTAACACGGTTAGTATTAAAGAGACGCACGTCATGTCGCAAGGACTTGGATATGCGTCTATTGAGCTGCCTATATGACTCCGCGTCATGCGAAGATTGCAGCTGTAGCGAGCGTCGTTCAGCCATGAGGTTTAAAGTTTGAACGGTCAGTTTTTGAGGTCTATCTTTACGGCGTGGTCTAAAAAATTTAGACCCTACCATATGGACAGTTTGTACTAGCCCGTCGTTGATCTCGTCCACTGATGCCAAGTCCTCAAGGCAAGCAAAGCGGTTAGAGAGCTCAAGTTGAAAGCTTTCGGGGTTTTGGATATGGGCTCGAGTGGGACGGAGCGTAGACTTCATCAGGCTGGACCTTTCAAGTTTAACATTGATATTCAGTGAGCCCCTGACGATTCGATGATCGCTACCGGTTTTCACCCTGTTGATCACAGACACATCACTGAATATACGTTTCCTGTCGGTCATGATGAAGTCTATCTCATTTCTCGTGGAACCATCGGGACTCAACCAGGTCCATTTCCTTTGAGGCGGCTTCTGGAAGAAAGAGTTCATCATAAAGAGTCCCTCTTTCTCCAAAAAGTCGGCCAGCCTCTGTCCCCTATGGTTCCGTTCTCCATAGCCAAATTGCCCCACTCTCAACTCATCACCGCTTTTCTTGCCCAACTTTGCATTGAAGTCCCCCATAACAACAGTGAAGTAGGTTTTAGAAGTATGTATGGCCTTACTTATGTCCTCATACATAACTTCTACTTCATCATCGGAGTGTGACGAGGTCGGTGCATATACCTGAATGACCTTCAGCGAATATCTTTTGGATATTCTGAGTACCAGGTATACCACCCTGCTCGACACACTTTCGATG
Organism: Thaumatotibia leucotreta; assembly: GCA_025490895.1. Classification (NCBI taxonomy): domain Eukaryota; kingdom Metazoa; phylum Arthropoda; class Insecta; order Lepidoptera; family Tortricidae; genus Thaumatotibia; species Thaumatotibia leucotreta. The sequence goes on along the minus strand of JALPQI010019775.1, from coordinate 2,872 downwards.
GTTATTATGTTGTTTACGAGGGACCTGTGGACGAGAAACCCGACACCACCTTGGGACTGTTGGTCGCCCTCCCGGTGGTAGAGCAAGTTACCGGACTTCAGGGTTACGGTGTCCTCCCCTTCTCTACGGACTTCGCATAGCCCGACTATGTCCCAGTGTAACTTGCTCAGTTCCTCTTCCAGCTCGTAAATCTTTTCGTCAGCCCTCATAGTGCGGATATTGTGTGTTACCAGGGCCAATCGTCGTGGGGGTGGGTAGCCGGATAGGTGCCGGTGATTCTTAGCACCCCTTGCCCTGTTTCTCTGGCCGCTACCGTAGCCAGGAAGAGCAGGACTGCCGGGCACTAGGGGCCTAGGTTGTGTTTTGTTCATTTCATGGGGGGGGGGTTGCCATACGCGCCACGCTTGGCAGGCGGGTTGGCGAGCGCAGTTTGTTACTTGTTACTCTGCGGAAGATGCTGCTGCCCATCTTCCGGTATTTATTCCCTTAGCAGGCTCTTACTGCAACCACGGGATGATATGGTGGGGGACTATTCGCAAGCCGGTCACCCCACGGCACCATGTTGTCGTCACTTAAACCCAAACAACTCAATATCCAATTCATATATACAATTGTACAAGTACAATTCGTGCTAAAATAAGAAACATTTAAGCGGAAACAATAAAGAAATTCAAAAAATAAGTAATAGATCATAGAGTAAATTGATTTAAAGTTCTTATCGGACTGTTCCGATTCTACATCTTGTTATTAATAATGTAAGTTTTCTTCTATGACTGATTTAATCATCATCATCATCATCATCATCAGCCCGTTGCAGTCCACTGCTGGACATAGGCCTCCCCCAAGGTACGCCAAAGAGCTCGGTCTGCTGCTTTATGCATCCAGTTTCTGCCAGCCCCCTTATGCAAATCATCCCGCCATCTAGCCGGAGGGCGTCCCACGCTACGTTTACCAAGACGCGGTCTCAACTCCAGAACACGCTTGCTCCAGCGGTTATCGGTTCTGCGACATATGTGGCCAGCCCATTGCCACTTCAACCTTAAACTTTCAGAGCTATGTCGGTCACCTTGGTTCTCTGGCGAATTACTTCGTTTCGAATTTTGTCCTTCAGAGATTTAATCAATCAGGTACAAAATCAAACAGGTATTTCGAAGCTCTAACCGGTCTCCCTTTTATATTACGCGTAGGGTACATTGTAAGCATCATTTTCTCCCGGTTCCGCCATAATTCAGTTTTTACGGCTCCCGACGGTCCTGTTCGGAGTTCATTACAATCTAGTTAGCCCTTCCATTCTACTCAATTATAAAACAAGTCTAAAGGATCCTTCAAAAAAGATAGTTTTTGTTGGATTTTCGATATTTGCTTTCATTGATGGATAACTTATTGGCATTATTTTGCAGCTTTTCTTATATTATGTCAACTTTTTGAACATCTGTTCAGTTGTACCAATACTTATGTAGATAGGTCTATCGCAAACTTATTAACCGTTTTATGATTTTCGAATTTCAAAATAGCCCTCAAATAAAACACGTTCCCGTCACTTTTTAAAACTTTTGCTTGCTACTGGAAGGTAAACATTTTATGTATAAAGGACACACCCCAACAAATCGCAGCTCAAATCCACTCTATATACTCTGGACAGCAAATTCTGCCACCACAGATTGCTTAGACAAGTTGCCAATCGCTAGCGCTTAATCGTTAATCGTATAATCGTAAACGAAAGGCAGCGAACTATCTTTGTCGCACTAATATGAAAGAGTGACAGAGAGGGAAAACCACGATACGTTACTAAGCGTTAGCGATTGGCAACTTGGCTAAGCATCCAGGTCGCGAGCGGAGGACGGGCGAGCCCGACATGTTAGCTGGGAGCTGCTGGAAACTTCTAGAGCGAGTGTTTGCTCGTTGGTCCTTGACCAAGCCTTGATACTACGAGTATGTACTGACCTTCACGCTAAGCAAAGCTTGTCCCGATGAGGAAAATGACATCAGACTAGTTATTATCTACTTATCTAGATAGATAGATAGTAGGCCAAACGCTACCAAAGCGATCCAATGGTGGATCTAGGTACTATATAATTTACCTAAATTTTGATAGATAGTCCCATTGCATGGAATCTAACATAGGAGGATCATTCTCGAAATTTCTCTCTGGTATCAGTATCACCCTCAACCCTCAAATCCATATCAATTTTCATACTTTCAGTATGAGTACGTTTGACGGAGTTAAGACACAAGGATAAATCTAAAGAATGACATATAGAAGGGCTTACTTGACCGGTGTCGACAGTTATAGAATGGACTCCTTTTTCTGCCGCCATTCAACTCCTTCTAAAGGCTCTTAAGTTATAAGTATGACATGGATATAACTAACTTGATGGGTGTCTCCATATGCACAGGGTGCGAGCAGGACGGCGCCCTAATATGCAAGATTGACAGAGAGGGAAAACTACGATACGCTACCAAGCGCTAGCGATTGGCAACTTGGCTAAGCATCCAGGGCCGCTCAGGGCCCGAGCCCCGCCTCAGGTCGCGATGAGTGAGCCTGACATGTTGGCTAGGAGCTGGGACCTTCTAGAGCGAGTGTTTACTCGCTGGTCATTTCTTTACCAATCTCCCTTAATATACTGACCTCCACTCTAGACGAAGCCTGTTCCGTTGAGGTAAAGCATCTAACCAAAAGGTACCTAGGTCCCTACTCCTTTATATAGTAGCAAGAAGAGACTTTGAAAGCGACCCTAAAGCGTTCCTAGATAGGTACTATCTATCCGTATACTATTTTGATAGATAATACCTACATTTTGTTATTGTAGCTAAGAGTTTTTTTCCTAAAAGGTCTTATAGAACTACTTGCCTTAGACTCTTTAATTATAAG